>NW_019379642.1:361801-375773 GCF_000648655.2 Copidosoma floridanum
ATAACAAGTACTACGTCTTATTAAATAATGTTTCTTCTTCAAACATGATTCATATTAGATTCTCTTCTTCAAAAGATCATTTGATTATTCCTAAGAATCACCTATGTATGTTTTAATTGATTAATATTAAAATTGTTATAATTCTAATAATTGACTTGTAGCACTTTTGATGAGATAATCATTGTTCAGAGAGAAGTTCTCAAATTCTTAGTTTTGTGTTAGCATAAGAAACATTTTGTTCGAGAAAAAAAATTTATAGTCCAACTATACTAAGTGTGCATGAGTATTTTTTATCATAATACTAATTATTTTTTAAACATGTAAAACTCCAGTCTCAGTATATGAAAATGAAAAATGGAAAGACTAAAATTATTTGACATTCTAATCGCTAAATGACATGAATGTTGAATTAGTATTAAACAAATCAGAAACATTTATTTAATAACAGATAAACTAAAAATTTAGCAACTCAATACGTATTCTTGAATTTGATCTAAGAATATCAAAAAGAGTGGACCTCTTAAATAACCAGAAAAATTATTTAAAATCATGACAAAAATAGAGAATTTCAGCTGAATTGTATTACAAATTTTACCTACAAAAAATTTTTGTGGGAAAAGACTGTTTCATCTTTTTTTACGAGGTGTCTATTAAAATTCCAAAAGGTCACGTGACTCTCACGATATATATAGTCCATTGGGGGAAAAATAAGACAGGCCTAATGGGTGCTATTCTATTTTTGTTTTGTTTACACATTCAACGATTGTAATAAGATAAAAGCCTGTAAATAACATGTTTTTGAGGAGATGACAATACTTAAGCAATTTTTTTCCAAATCAATTAGTCTTTAGCAACTTTAAACTTTCCTTTGAAAGTACGAAAGCGCACGTCACGTGACCTTTTGGAATCCCAATTTGTACTGAATCCACGTTAATAAGTGGATAATACTTATACCATACGTAAAACTTTTACTGTACACACACTTATGAAAGTGTATTTTGTATCAAATATTGTCCACATATATTCTGTTTTAAATATTTATGAAATTATAAAAACCAAAATTATGTTGTACAGGAAATACCACACGTGTGTATCAGACAGTATGAACGTCGTTTGATTTTTTATCATGAAAGCGTATATTTATTTCATTGTCCGCCCATTCAAGACATATAAACTTCTTGTTAGAATCAATAAAGAAAAAAGTGCAGTTCAACTCTATAATTATTTTAATTATTTACTTTCGTTGAAGCTGATGAGTTCAGTGGCCTGTGTATGCACATTTTTTATTAGCATACGCCCTTTGATTATTTACTTTAATTTAAGTTAAATTATGTGGCTTATGTGCACAAGTGCCCGGAATCGGACAAGGGCCGATGAGTTATCGGTATACATGGAAAACTAGTCGTGAGGGGTCTACAGACCCCTGGTCAGAACCAAGTTCCATTCACTTTTTTATAGACTTTGGTTAGGTACAGTCATAATGTATAGGATAACATATTAAATTAATAAGATACTAAAATTATTGTTAAAATGTATTCGTCATGTAAATAATAAATAACGATTACTAACAGAAGTATGGAAAAAAAATACACACATAATTAACAGTGAATCAGTAATTAGAGAATGTATTAGGCTTAAGCATAGTAATAAATTTTCTTTGGTGTTCACACATGTCCTACGAGATTAAAAAAAATAAAAACGTGAATTGTGACTGTGTTAGCACTACAGTACAATTATTTTTGTAAACCAACGATTAGGTTTGTGATAACACTTTAAAGTTTCACTTTAAAAAATTGATTAATAAATAACCAATGATTATTCTCTCATTTTGAAAACAGCTTTTTACTGTGCAGTGTTATGATATCTATGTTTTTTTATAGTTACTTTTAAATAGACAAAATAGTTTTTTTCTTACGCTGATCGAAAGTTTTTTGGTTATAACAATAAATAATAAATTTTGAAAGATGCTTCTTTTGTCGAAAACTCAACGACAAAAAGATTTACAGTCGTAAAATTACGCTACGACTCTACGAGTAATAGAAGCGCTGATAAAAGCAAAAAAAAATAGAATGTTGGCAATGAAACATAAATTTTCAAATAAACAAGTGAAATCAACTTGTGATTTAGACAACACTACTTACCATATTCCTGGGAAAATTATTTAGGGAAATAACAAATCTTTTCTCTGCTGAAAAACGTAAGATTGAATAGTATTTTTTATTTTCAGGCAACGAACCAAACGATCATTTTCATTGCCAGTGCCATCTGTGCAACATCAAGAGGTGTGAAAAGCAGGAAGAGACTAATGCGTTACATATTATGTCAAGTCAAGCTATAAGTATATACTTACAGTGGCCACTAGGCAGTGCTGACGATACGCGGCTGTACTACTATAGCAGGGTTGAAAAAAAGTCTTGTTACACTTTTATTTTGTTACCGCCTCGATCTGCTACGCATCACACAGGAGATTGCGGTTCGATTCCTGGCTGGTGTGACTTCTTCGAGCAAGCACCTCTGTGAGTTTTCACATGTTCGTTATCACTGCAATGCTCCTGGTGAAGAGGATGGGCGACCTTTACGCAGAAAAATAGCTTAAATGTGTTTGTGAAAAAAGTGACGGTGTGAAAATCATACTGGTCTATAAGTACATGGGTTTGAATACTTAGAAACAGAAAGTCTTCAATATGTACGTCAAGTATACATTACAAGCTCTGTACATGTTAAGAAAAAGTATGTACTGTGCTATATCTATGAAATTACCATTCGTATCATAATCTTATTTACATATGTATTCGGCTACATGTATTTGTATCCAAAAAATATTTAAGTTTCCCAGTATCTACTGCAGGCCCTATGTGGCAATAGCATAGTAAAGATTTTTCACTAATAAAAAATAGTGTTTTCAATGATCTCAGAAAATTTTAAGGTGCTTTAAAGTGTATTCTGAAGATCTGCAAAGTATAAAGTGTGTTGAATTATTTAATTTTGAGGTTACGTGAGAAAAATATTGAAAATGTGTGAGGAAAAATTATTTTTTTGAGTTCTAACAATATTTTCCTATAAAACATAGTATTTTCAATAGTTCTAAAGTATTTCAAAGTATATTAGGGTAATTTTTTTTTTTTCTATGGGGTAACCATGACAGCGTATTGGCCTAGTCACCAGGCCCACCCACTCACCATCTATGTGTGGGGATGTATTACCACACCTATTTCCAATCCTTTTACTGATGTTATACCTAATCCATGGGCACAGTGCGAGTATCTCTGGTGAAATACCTTGCCAGTTAAGTTGACACTCTCTGCACCAATAATGCATCGGGTCCAATTGCCACTGTCTAAAACTCCAATGTTTTAGGACGTCCACTTCTTGCCGGTTAAGTGGGTGTTCTCTGAAGTCCCATATTTCAGGGACTACTCCTCACCACGCGCCGGTATGGCTGGCGATCCCTGCCTGGCGCATCGGATCCACTAACCCCTACCTATAGCTCTAACACTATGTCGCATTCACCCAGGCTCGAAGACCTATAGGGTAAGGAAAATACCCTGGAAGTACTCTGAAGGAAAATTCCACGGATAAAGCGACTCAAAACATCTGGGATTACATAGGAACTTTTCCCGATGAAAACATACGGGGTTAATCCAAAATATTGTGCGTTCATGATACATTTCTACTATTATTCCTTTTTGATCCACTCCATCCATTTATACTTGTACATTATAAAAATACGCTTCTATCATTTTTTTTACTATCTTGATAACAGAGGCCAGCGTAAACCAACGCATCGTCAAAACTCGTCACTTAAAACTTTTTGGTTCAAAACTCTTCAATACCAACTTATCATATTATACTACGGCTCGACTACAATAGGTGTCAAGTACTTCTGCAAATCATACCAATTGTACATACCCTTGGTTCACTGCGGAACCATGACTTCAAATTATTCGTAAGCATTCTGCACAGCACCACAAAAAATTAGAAGCTATCCTCTTAGATGTGAATAAACGTACCAATCACCTCCAACTATCATCAGGGAGATGTGGAATGCGAAAAAGCACAAAATCATCCACTTTTACTATAATTCGGCTGGGACGCTGGGCGTTACATCCTTTTTTAAAAGCTTTTCGCAAATTGTCGTTTGCTCTTATGAGGATGAGGTCATGCTCGACACGCTTGTCCCTTAGTAATGGGAACATCTCGAGTATTTTATCGCATGGCTCTTTCCAAAACGTAAAAATTGTGGAGCATAATTTGTTTTTTGATGCACAGTAACGTTCAGACATGATTAAACAAAAGGTAATAAACCCACCCACTGTTTGTGGCGATCAACGCAGTACATCAAAAAAATATGTCTCAGTTATCTCATAGTGCGCTTTGTAAGATTGGACTGTGGGTGTCTGATAGACGGAAAATACATAGCAACTTCTACCGTGATCCGCAGGAAGCAGTATCTTTTTAAGATAGATAATTATTGTAGCTCACCTTTCGAAAAAAGAGTTACAAACTTAGAAAATCCATCTTGTACAATGAAAGTGTACTGCATTACATCACGCACAAACGGTAATAGTCCATAAAAATCTACTGAAACCGTTTCATTCGGGTTAGTACCCTCAAAAAACCGTAACCCTCAGCTATCTTGTAATTAAGACACTTTACTTGTTGTATCGCTTCCAGTCCATATTAGTGAACTCTCACACCATCCGCAGATTATATAAAACCCAAAGACAGTACTAATTTTTTACAAAAAAAAAACGGTTTGCTTAGATTAAGCACAAACCCATGCTGATCCAAACACGCAAAATTTTTCTGGACAAACAAGGTGCAACTTGAATATTTGCGATGCATCCAACAAATTATCAATGTACTAAATTACTATACTTAAAGTTTGTTTCTCAATGTAATACTAAGAGTCCGTATAAAATTGGCACCAGCCGTTCTTAGGCCAAACGCAATAACTTTATAATGATATGATTTTCTATCGTGTAAGAAGGCAGCATACTTGCACGACTTTTCACTTAGCAAAATTTTCTAATATCCTTTTACCAGGTCTGTACCTGAGATTATTTCCTGCTCAACAGCGGCTCGATGATGTTAAGTTACAGGGTATGAGAGTCTTACAAACGGGTTGGCACGATTGGTTAAATCTTATTTTCATAAGCTTTTTTAAGATCTGGCTTATCCAAAAAATTGTGTTTTTATTTTTAAAACAATGATCGTGCTAGACACCGTTCACTTTTATTCAACCCGTCCATCTCAGCAATATCCCGCGTTATCTGATCTTCACCAGCCCTCACAAGCACACTCTTACCCCGTTATCCTTCTCACTTGCTGTCAACGTTATCTTAGAACTCTCTCCTTTACTAATGAATCACACATTACCTATTTTCAAGCTCTCAGTTTTCATTTCGCATATATTTTTCGTCCGAAAACTACAATTCCCCCTCCCCAGTCGAATCATTATATAATTAGTCTCTTATTCGTCCATACTCCTTGGAAAATATTTTGCCATACATCTTTGCTCTACAAAACAATCCTGAAAACTTTAGTCACCCACCCGAAACCTGAAAACTACCGTCCATTTTGTGTGAGCCTCAGTACTTACCTCAGCGAAATAGAAACCTTTCAGGAACATTTGCCTTAAATGGCTCTAATAAACGAAAGGTCTAGCTTGTCCTTTCCACTACGCTCTTGCACACCCCACCAATGTTTCCTTAACCAACGGAAGCTTCTGGTTATCTGTTATATTTTTGCATATAAAATACTTTTCTAGTATTTCTAAAAATTCACACGGATTTTTTCCTCAACTCCTAATGTTTGGAAGTGGCAGAGTAACTTTTAACGATTCGAAATGCTCTAGCAGACGATTATCTAGCCATGTATTGACGTTGTAGTTTGTATTTACATTAATGTCTCTCTACACGCTGTCACACTCACTGGTTCGAACTCTAGCCTCTCACTTGTTAACTACAAAACCTCCATTTAACATGTGTTTCGCCATCCTTAAGCTTTTCGTTATTTAGTTTGGTTTCTAGTAGCTTAACATAGGTACGAAATAAATTTTTTTCGCGAACAGCCTCTTCCACTTGACTTCTGAGTTTTTCTAACTCTCGCTTCATAGACTCCACATCAACCATAACTGTTTGTTTATGAACAACACTTAGCTAAGAACACAAAATCTCGAGCTCTACACCACCAGCGTTATCCACGAGTTGAACGTCGAATTGTAAGAATTTATCCACTAAAACTTAAGGCAAGATAAATAAGTGTTTAAAATTATCTTTATTTCTGATTTTGTGGGAACATATAATTTCTTTCTTAGATTACATACATACATAAAAAAACACGTATCATTAGGTAATAACCAAAGTTCTCTATAGGTTGTTTGTTGTAACGCTAGTGGTGCTTAGGTAGAGATATACAAAAGAAAAAAGTAGCTGCAATACGCGTTGTTATCATAAATGCTCACGCACCGATTAACACACCCACACACATACTCTGTCTCTTTCTACTGTAGATACAAGATTTCTAATCGCGCAAAGTAATGATAGCATAGACATACGCTGAGTTAATAATAAAAAAATTACAATCATAGAGCTCGCGCTCTCATTAATAATCGCGTTTTCACTAAGCTCCCGTCAATGATTAATTTTAAATAATTCAATCGATAAAACGTAGCGAGACCGACACTAGCAAGCTCCTCACTATTCTATGACAGATACAAACCGAATCATGTACGGCAAATACCTGATCTTTGTTTTATCTCTGCACACTCACGTGTTCTCTCCAGTAAAACAGCTGGGGGTTCTGCACGTCCTGGATCCCACACGCGGTATGTTTGCGATGCAGACTATGCCCTCAAAGTAGTTTTTCAGCTTCTCAATAAGTGCAATCGGTTGATAACAAAAGTGACGATAAATATTACATTTCAAAGAATCCAAGAATCAAATGCTTGTTCACCAGACAATTAGAGTAAAACGCAAAATGAACAAATACGCCGAATGGCCGCACTGACATTAATCGATTGAAGCCTTCGCTTGAGCACAGATGTATCTTACTGAACGACCTATTAAACCGACCTCACACGAGAGAGAGTGTGCTTGAGTAAAGAATGCGTTGAAGATATACTTGAGCTTTTATATTCTATTACCGTTCCTTTCTCATGAGAGTGCCCAATTTAAAATGGAACACGATCCACAACACTGTTGTGTAAAAAACTTTGATTTTTTTTCAGTTGAATGGAATATGATGCTATTAAAGTTTCTACTGGAGACGGATTCAGCACTAAGTAGACTAACACTTTTTTAACATAACAAAATTCACAAAATTTAAGGAAGGGACTTGTATATAACAAATTTAGGATTTACAATTTTTGTAATGATTCCGCTTACGATGTTTAGTATGATAGTGGTTGGAAAACAGATATTTCTTATACAAATTTCAGGGTAAGCATTTTCAAAATCGAATTTTCCATCAAGTCCTTTACGACTTAGGTAAAAAACCATCCTTGGGGAAAATTTTCAGACGTGATTAGGCAAGTTTTAAGCTGTCTTATGTTGGAGTATTTTATTGTATCCGCAGCTATGTTGCTCTAAATATGTAATGATTATCCTATCATAAGAACATAAAATCAATTTCTCACTACATAAAATTAGGTAAAAACAATGCATAAAATATCGTTAAAATAATTTCATATTGGGTACGAAAAATAACAAGTACTACTTGGTATTTACTCGTTTACTTGTTTGAATTTCTTCAGCAGGACTGAATCGATTGGCCAATGAAGTTGTCCAGCTATTTAAATCAACAAATAAAGGTTTATATTTTTGTTTGGGGTACTACGTAAAAGATGGAAAATAAAAACGAAAGTGGCTAGTAAATACTAAATATTTATAGGAAGCCTACCAAAGTTTTAGAGATAAACTGGGCTAAGTTTAGAGACTTTTAGAAGCACTAAAAACTTCTTAGGTCATCTTTTAAAAAAAAGTGAAATTTCTTATGGAGTGCATTTTTAATAAGTTAAAAAAAAAGTTCCTATTAATATTTTATTACAGCTGTTCATAGAGTAGATCACTATGACGTTAGCGTATTAAAGTAAAAGGAAGTTAAAGATGATAAAGCTGAAATTATTGTCTAGAAAGCTTGATTTGTAGATCGACATGAACTCCGACACAAAAACAAACTCGCTGGTAAGAAACTAAAGGAATTTGTTATCCTAGGAATTGAAATAGCTTCTGAGCTGGTTAAATTATAACTTGTTCTTATTGTAGAATATTTTATAACTTTTTAGTTCAATAACTTTTAAATAACACACATACACACACCTACAAGTACAAACACAAGTGCGCGTGCAGACACGCACGCACATTCTCATAAAATTTTTAGTTTCGATAAAGTTTTAATAAATTATTTGCAACATACCAGTCGCAACCTAATGAGAAACTAAAATTAATAAAAGTAGTTTTATGATTGACAAACAAATGGCCTGCTTTTGCTAAAAAATGAATAGCATTTACTCTAAAAAATAAGTTATTTTGTGAAGAGCCTTAAGAAAGGAATCCAGATATTTCGAATTTTTAAAATATTCAAACTATTTTACAAAATAACTTGCCCATAGATGATGCTGGCAAGTACAGTGATATGGTATACTGTAATTTTTGTATGTGTTGATAATTTCGTCTTGCTTAATACATTGGTAGTTTGTGATTCTTGGGAAACACTCATAAAAATTGTTTGCGCACGTTCAAAATAAAAGAAAATAACGATCAACAAAAACGTGTACGTATATAAAACTACATATCTATTTCAGAAAATTCCAAGGCTTTTGCATTAATTCGTTTATTATACTTTATTTAGTATAATGTAAGCAGTAATGAGTTACAAAAAATGATTTGTAATGTCACAAATTTATAAGATTACATAAAACAATTGGATGTTAGTCGACGGTTTTTACGAAGAATATTTTATTTGAAGAATGGGCAGTTTTATCAAAAAATGTCTTCTATTAACTTATTTTTAGAAAGATTTTAAGATTTTTAAGAAATAAAAATCTTTCAAAAATTTTTGAAAATAATATTCACACCGCTGTATGGTTGCCTACTTGATTCAAAGCTTGTATGGTTTTTTTTTGCATGAAAATATTGTAGAGATTAAGGACATGAACTTCCCGTAGCACATAAGAATATTCTGAATTCATACGATGAAATTGTTGCTTTAAAAGACTTATAATGTACTGTTTCTTATTCGATGTATGATTAGTATTTATGTTTTCATGGTTATTGAGAGCGCTCACTACTACGTTAACGTTGACTCATTTGTTCATAAGACGCAAAAAAGTTTTCTTGTCTATTTCTAAAAAATACGTATAAATGATATTGTTTTATGATTAACATGTGAATTATTTAGAATTTTGAATTTTAATACATACAATGTTCAATACGTCAAAAGATGCATCCAAAAATTTATTGAACAGCTATACAATCTATATTTATTGGGAAAACTAAAAGATGTTTTTTGCGATGCTGTGAGTACGGATGTAAGCAATGCTATTGATTATACTTCAAAGAATATAAATATCCCTTTTACAAAGTTAGTTCTGAAAAAAATAAACGTTGTATAAGAAATCAAGCTACAACGTTGATTCCTTTACGTTCACGCTTTCTAAGAGTGTCGTACCAAAAATACTTGGAAATAAATTTTTTTTCTTACAAACAAATCTTAAACAATAAGAGATCTACCAATTAAAAAATCATTAAAAATATTGTTTGAAAAAGAAGAATTATATGATAAGACTATGGAGTACATTAAATTATTTAATTCTGATAAACATACCTTACGCAATTTCATGTAAGGGTCCCTTTGAAAAGAATTAGACTACTAGCATAATGAGAAAGATGTTTACATACCTCTTGATATTTACCACGATGATGTTGAAATAGAGAACCCAGAAGGTTTGCACGTAAGTGAAAATTATGTTGGAGCAGTTTTTGTAGCTCCTTTAGTTTTTCCTCAAATCTTTATTTTAAAACTAGAAGGTATTATTTTAACTGATCTCTTTCATTAAAAACACTATAAGTCGTGCAGAATTTAGTAATATTCAAATATTTTATTCATAAATTAAGTAAGTTAAAAAGAGCCAATTTACCTGTAAATATTAAAATTAGGAATAGTAATAGTATATTACGTACCAACGGACTAAAGCAAGCCAGTTCGTGGCTGTTGTAGTGTGCGCCCGAGCGTAGCGAGGGCGCTACAAGCAATAGCCACTCGCTGGCTTGCTTTAGTCTCGCGGTGCGTATACACTTTTATATCACACTCAGTGGAAAGTTCGTTACATTGAGAGGGAGAGAGATAGAAGGAAAACAAGCCATTCATTGTGTGGTTATAGGTTATATCACAAGAGTTTTTATAATTGTTTCCGATTGTGATATTTAGGACATTCCTGTATTTTTGTATAAAATATGGCAACAGTTTCGACAGTCATGTTTGAAGAGGATTCTTCTGACGAAGAAAACTTTAACGAGGATAAAGTAGGGGAAGGAAGAGACTTTGACTGTCAACGAAATGCCATTGTTCAAAATTTACTTCCCATAAAATCGAGAGCATTATATGAATATGCATACGCTCGATTCTTACAATGGAAGCATAAGAACAAGGACCTAATTATTTAACTCTTTTAATGAATGTGTTTCGAAATGTAATAATTTCAATAGTTTATTATACAAGATTGATAAAAATGAAGAACTGTAAAAATGCAGTTATTATTTAAAAATGTGTGAACAAAGAAAATTGTATAACAATTTTAATTATTTCCATTTGTTCAGAATCTCATGTTTTTTTTTGTATAAAATACACCAGCAAACAGTACATTGGCTTCTTTTATCTTGTTGATATTTCCCAAATTTGTTTGTTTACTGCAGTGTGGCGCCCTCGCTATGTTCGAGCACCGAACTACTTCAGGCACTTATTGGTTTATGTATATAGTAATATACAGTAAGATATAGATACGCATGCGTACACGCACTTATTACACAGTTTCTGTCTCTGTATACAGGGAGAACAGTACGAACTTTACGCTTAGTGTGATATAAAATATTTTTTGTCCCGTGTTTGATCATCGATGACAATTTAGGGTGTAGTTAAGTCTTAGCATTCATTGAATCTCAAGTATCGACTTGCTGTTGTAGTATTTGCATTACTAGACCGAAGCGAATGTATGTAGTAACGAGAATTTATTTAAATTATTGAGTAAAATAAAAAAAAAGTTTGTTGAACCAAGATTATGTATCCTATTGAATTCAATCGTATTTTCCCATTATATTTTATACAACACGATACCATAAAACGTATAAGTGCCTTTGAGACCGTCAATTAAAGACTTTAAGTTTAGAAGATAAATGATTCCAAAGCCCTGATTCTTCACAATCCTAAATTTGACTTGGGCTGACAGAAAATTTTTAAGGTTTATGACGCTAACGGTGAACTAATCCTTCGTGTATGTGAATAATAAAAACAATACCGCATAAGTGTGAGTAATAGTTCGCAAAAAGGATTTTTTCAGACGTAGCAAATCAGAAGTGTCAATGGCTCTCACAGTATTACAGATCTTAATAACAATGTTGTGAAACAATGACAATAATATTATAAAAAACACCATAACAATATCACTGTCATATCTCCTCCCACTTCATTTTTATAAAGCATTGTTGATCTTGCAGTAGAATTTCACAAAATATCGACGGCATAGTAACACTTTGTGAAACTCAATACATCCACACCCACTGCGCAGCAGTTCCACTCGAACTTATATAGGCGTAGATCAGTAAGTAACAAGTTTGTGATAATTTTATCTTAAAGTCGCCTTGAAACACGTATCACGGCACAGTAAAGTATGAACATCGCATTTAAGACATAAAAGACTATAATATTGTAAATTTTACTAATTTATGTATAAAAGTTAACTTTACTCATACTACTATTAAATTTTGTTAAGTATTGTATTTCATGAAAATTTATCTATTTGAGGTGTATATATCAATCCTTGGCCACCAAAAAAGTGGTCCTAAAAACTGGCTGCAATCACAATTTAACAATTCACACAAATTTTTGCTACTGTAAAAACTATTTTTGTCAATATTTCCGCTAGAAACTATATACACTTTATTATTGACAGTTCTCTCGATAGTACTTTCATCCAAAAATTAAAAAAAGAATTTCTAGAAAGTGACTTTAATCGTATGGCCAGACTTTAGGACATCTGTCAACGAAACCTCACTTTTGTTGCGTTCTCATGACTGGTCAATGATAACTGTGTACAATTCATACGAATTGTAGTCCCGTACTTGAAAACAGAATTTTTCTTTTCCATTCCAAACTATTAGACAAGATGCTCAACATCTTAAATTTTCAGATACTACATAGTAAAAAAATTAAAAAATCAACGTCTAGGCACCAGAAGTCAAGAAAAATGAAATTTTTAAATGCTTTGCTTTACGGTAATAAAATTTTGGTCTGTTTTTTTAACCTTGTGGCCACGTAAAAAATATTGTCAACATAATCTGGAAAACGCATTTAGAAAAAATTAATTTACACCATATAAAATAAGTTCCAACTTGAAAAAACTTGATCCGTTATTTTTAAACATAGGATACACTAGTGCACACTCTACGTGCCAACTCCGCACTCTAACTTGAAATATGGGTCTCTTAATTTATGACATAAGATAGTTACTTGTATGTAACATTTAGATTTTTGAATTGCTATGTGTTTTATGGGTAGACATTAATGTATGTTAGTAGTTCAAAACTTGTTTAGTTTTCAACAGTAAATCAATGATTACGACAAGTATACATCAGGATATTTGTATTACACTTACGATTTTAAAAAGTGTTTGTGGTCCTAAATATGGTACCTAAATACTCCACAGGAAAAACTAACATGTATAATATTGGATCTTCAAATCATAATAGCTTATTAAGGTAGTAGTTATTTGTCATATTATATGGCGTATTTTTTTGACGAACTACGGATGTCGAAATTCTTAGTCGTTCAGATTTTAATACAATTGTTGTGCTTCAGTTACTTGCTATTAATTTTTATTTTCCTTTTTTAACTTTTCTTCGTGTAAGAAAACATTTTTGATTTTGTTAACAATTACACATTTGTATTTTATAACACTCGTTTATAACTTATTTCTACAAAGTATTTCTTTTATCTCCATATTTTAAAATCTTGTCGTGATTTGAAATCATTTATTGGTTGAAAGTTAATGTTTTTTTTGTAATGGGTGTAATATCTTTTTCAATGTATAACTTACTTGATACTTTGAATCACTAAAGTAGATAGATTAATATGCCAACATTGACCTTGTTATTTTAAACAATAAATGTGTTTTTGTCTTGCAATACATTAGAATTAAATGTTGCAAGACCTTACAATTCATAATGTTACTCAATTAATTATTGAAATTATCACATGCCAAAGTAATAGCTGCTAAATGCGTTTTTAGTATTATTTTGAAGGTAGTAATATCATTTTACCTTTGCAACTACAATAAATCTTAATTCTTTCTTGACTATAATAAAATGGTGAAAATAAAGAACTTTTGTGCATGGTAAAGAAAAGGAAAAAAGCATTCTCAATTTATACTACTAAAATAATCCAATACAAATTCATTCAAAAAATTTGGTTTATTGTATGTATATTTATGTTTTATATATGTAAATTATTTTAAACTTTATTATTTGGATTTTAATCATGTTTATGTTGTTTTAAATATAACTTTTTTTTTAAGAGTTATACAACAAACAATAGAGTATCTAGTTTTGCTAAATAAAACAAGAATTAAAATTAGTGAAAAAAATCTTATTAATTATTTCCAAGTACATCCGAGTTAACATTATTCATACGTTAAATAACCTTTCTTATTCCGAGAAACTTGAACTGTTCATAAGATCATATTGTTATGAACACATTA
>NW_019379642.1:375818-405549 GCF_000648655.2 Copidosoma floridanum
AATAATAATAATAACAACAACAACAACAATAATAATAATAACAATAAAAGGAGTAATAATAATAACAATAAAAATAATAACAATAATAATAATAATAATGACTGTATAAACAGTGCCGCCATCCATACATATACATATGCACCTCTTGATACATTGATTAGGACGTTTCAACATTTGCTTGTATACCTATTTGTCGTATTAAATTTCTAGTTAACCGACAGGCATTAGAATCATTTACCTACTATATCGAGCTTAAGTGAAAGACAGCTCTGAAAATTAAGAATGAGAAACTTATCGAAACTTAGGGTGCGAGTGAATATACGGGTCCTTGGCAGCTCAAATGGTGGAGCAACTGTCTAATAAACAGGAGGTTGTGTGTTCGATTTGAACCTTAGAAGATATTTTTCTCATTTTTACTTATTCCTGAAAGAAAGTTTCTTGAAAAAAAAAATTATGTAGTTTAGTGTTACGAATCTTAAGTATATTGGATATGGAGAAAAGGGCATGTATAAAGGATATAGAGTGCTTGTATATAGTATACTAGTATGGATATAGTTTTATAATATACATATGGTATTCACATAGTTACTATTATATGGTATACATAAAGTTACTATTATCCTTATAGAACAACAAGTATTAATTGAATTGTGTTGTGGTTTTAATGATAGTTGACGTATAATGTTATTCTTGATATATTTATTTGCTTTTTTTTTTTGATTATTTACTATACTCCGAGAGTATATGCATCCAAGATACTTTCTAATTATAAACAAAGTTTTATCTACCTAAATCATAAGACAGTTTTTTTAAAAGAAATTAGTAAATCTTTAAAAAAAATTATGTTTGACTACTGTCATTTCTTTTACAAACAATGTGCTAAAATAAATCAATTGTATTTGACTGCAAATTTTTTGTACATTGTAAGATGTAAGATGTATATTTGGCGCTCGTAACTAAATTTTCGCGCATGCATAATAGCAAGGAGACGAGACGGTGTGACGCTGCACTTCTTCAGTGTCCGATACCTATAGTTTTTATTTCTTGTGCGGTCAATCTGTCTGTTTTACACGCACTCTCTGTCTTTGTATAACCTTTGGTTTGATCTTACCTTTTAAGTTCAGTTTTCTATTGTACTTGAAATTGTAAAAATTTTCTTACACTCAAGATAGTGAGAATAAACTTGTTTGTATTTTGTAATAAAAGCGATAGTGTTGTACATTTTATTGCCCAATCATATACCCATACATTCATACTGCTAACAGGTTATGGGCCTTAAATTTTAGTGTAAGTGTATACTCGTTAGATCTCTCTAGCATTTTTTTTTCTCTCTCCGTATTCGAATTCATCGCGCGTTCCCTGTGTGCCTTTCCATTACGTGTTACCGTAATAGTGGAAGCAACCGGAAGTTTTTGTAGGGTGGCTAGCACTGTGAAACGGAGGAGCCGGGTAGTCCTCTCACCCTGATTTTCTTCGATAAGGGCGAGGGTCAGCCCCAGGAGGCAGCAGAGCAGATTCGGGGACGTGAGAGTGCAGCGGCCGAATTGCCTCAAGGTGTAAACGACGGCCCAACTCTCGAGGTCTCGGGCAGAGCAGTTAGGAAAGACCTACTAAAGAAGAAAGTGAGCAGCAGTTAGTACTATGTATTGCCTTGAAGTCTTCGTATATTTTCGTGAAGTGTTGTCTTTTTTTCTCATGTTCGTTTATCGTACTCCTTGAAAGATTTGTGTTTTGTTTTAAGATGGCACAAGATAGTTTACATAAGATTGCATAACTAAGGTTCTTTTCATTAGATAGTTTTCTTTGTTCAGAAATGTGGAGAATTCGAGAGCCCCAACGTGCTTGTTTATACGAGGAATGGGCTGGTATCGTGCCAAGGGGGACGCCTTAAGGTGAGGAGGGGAGGTTGACGGTGACGGCTTGAGTTCGGCTGAACTAAGCGTGCGCGTCTTCTCACACTACGGCTGCTGGCTCACGTAGAACAGTAAATCCTGTTAATCGGCTATTTTCTTTCTCTCTCTCTCTCTCTACGGTTGTCATGTATAATGCTGATGCCATTTGCTCTGGGGTTCATTCATGCTCGATCTCCATGTTACTCTTACAAAGAAATTATTAGCTTTACGCGCACGCAGATACACAAAATTAGAATATGTTTGCTTATTTATTCCTCGTCACTTGTAGGTCAAAATGCTATGAATATGACAAACAATGCATACAAAAAGATTGAAGACAATCTAGGGGAACTCAACGAGGGGGTCGTAACTCGTAAAAACAACCTGGCCATGTTTTCCATAAACAATGAGACTCTGGCATACATAGGGGGAGATGCACATCGCAATCAAGACATGCTAGACCTGTTTAATTTGATAGAAAAATATGATTGTCAGATTCGACTCATCCCAAAATAACAGCGTATTCAAAGAAAAGGCCCTAAAGGTAGAAAGAATTTGATTGATACCTCATCGAAAAACAAGAAAAATGTTTGAGAAATAGAGAAATAAATTTGATTGATACCACGTCTATAGAAAAAAATTAAGATTTGAGAAATAGAAAAATAAATTTTATTGATACCACGTCTATAGAAAAGAATAAAGATTTCAGAAATAGAAAGATAAATTTTACCGGTACCTTGATTTACGATAAGCTTAAAGATTTAAAAAATAAAAATTTAGATTCATTTAATAGTACTTTTAAAGACTTGCAAAACAGAAAAGATAGCCTAAAGAAAGAGTAAGATAGTTTACATAAAAAGATAGCGCATGCAAATTATGAACTTAAGAAAAAACTAATAAAAAGAACCAATCAAAACATTCAATCTTAAAACCTCATAAACTCACGAAATGAAATTTCAGAAGCCTCAAAGAAAGATATTGAGGAAATGAAGAAACTAATGGAACAAGAGAGGTACCAGCAGAGCTCCTGAATGTCCATAACATTTGAGGCTGCTGCCTCCTAACACAAAGAGGCCTTGGAAAAAGAAAGGGAGGAAAACAGGAGGGCCCAAGAGACAGTCAGAAATAAGTTTGAGCAGCTCTTAGCTGCTCAACAAAGGAAGATGCAGGCTCTTGAGCGTGAACTTACCAGGAGTCAAATGCAAGAGGTTAAAAAATTTACTACATCCACCCGAGGACCTCATTTATGTAAACGATTGATAAACTTAAAATCCGACACCATTAATAGTTTGCTGATATTTGAACGCTGTGTGCCTAATGATAGTCTAAAGATAGAAGTTGTCAATAAAGATAGTTAAGGTTGCTTCATTTATTTCCTCAAATACAACTAAACTAGAATTATTATTAAAACAATTACGGTCAGAATTAAAAAGTAAAAAATTGTTTCACACAATTGATGCAAAATTAGATGCCACTATAAACATTACTTAAGAAAGAATGGAAGAAGATAAAGAACAGGCCCTAAACGTAATACTAGGTAGGTTATCCCTTGATTACCCAAAAAACACAGTGTATTACATTACTGATCCCTCAATAATGATACAAAAAAATAAAGATATGAAAAAAAGTGACACAAAAATGAGTGCATATCAAATACGTAACGAAATACGTTCCGTTAGATTTGACCCTAAAAAGCAAAGTGCTACTAAATTTTGTGAATTTTTTGATGGACTGGTAGGAAATTTTAAACTTGTTAGTAAAACTAACAGTTTTCCTTAAAATGAGAAAAGAAATAGTTTCTATCATGTGATTATCGATGGAGTACCGGACGTAAAAAAAGCTAATTTTAACAGGCTGTTGAAAGCGAGGATGGCTAATTTTATAAGTACCTAAGACAATATATTCTGAAACAGAAGGTGGAAGGGTCACTTCCATGACTAACACCGGGTGCTGGAGGAAGCCGAGTTGGGGCGAACGCGGGACCGAGTCGGGATGGGACCAGCGCTGGGCCAAGCCGAGGTGGGGCAGGCTCCCGACCCGCTGCCACCGTAACTGTTGCAAATACAGCCACCGCTAGCACCCTATGTTATGAGCACAACGACAACGGGCACTATTCGAGGGACTGCCCGAAAAAAGGGCAGAGCCTCAAGTGGTGCTACATCTGTCAACGGTTCGTTCAGAACCAGCGAGAGCATGTAGGGAGGTGCAGAGGTAATTCTAATAAAAGTAACGATTGGGATTTTAAACGCAACACTGGTGGTGATAACAAAAAGAATAGTAGTATTAATAAGGATAGTAATAAACGGAAACACGAAAAACTGCATGCAAATCATAACAATAAGGAAGAAAAGATTGATGACAAGAAACAAGGCGGAGAAGGTAAAAATAATGTAGAAATACCTAGGTCTAATGAATGTAGTGGTTTGTTTACTGTTAATCCCAAAACTTCGCTCTCTACAAGCATGGAGGAAATACGAGTTAATGGTTACAATAAAGTTGAGTTCATAGCAGATTCAGGCACTTTGCTAATGCTCAACTCTACTTCAAAAATTTTTATGACTGTAAAAAAAGATTGATTAAGTGTGCGAACAAAGATTCCTCCACGGACTTGAAAGTGGAGGGCGAAAGGTGTGTTTCGGATAAGAATAACCAAAACAAGATAGTCCTTGATAGAGTTGTATACGCTAAGGCGCTCGCTGGAAACTTGCTGTCGCTTCGCCGTTTTGATGAGAGGGGCATGAGTATATACCTATATGATACAAAGCTAGATATATTTGATCCGCGTTCTAACGAAACTTTAATTTCTGGTGTCTAAAAGAGTCCTTGCTGGATAGTAGAACTACTGCAAGATGGCTAGAGCACAAGTAACAATAAAAAATGTAGAGAAATTATAGACTGCATAATGATTAAAAATCTCCTGAAAGCAAAGACCGAGAAGGTTCAACAAATCAGCACTAATAATAGGAGCTGCCCACTTTAAAGTGAATTTAAGAAAACTGTTAAAGATACAACAATCAATAATAGTGATGATCCTATGATTGGTGGAATTCCAGAAGCTCAAAGCCTATTAACGTAGAAGTACAGAACATTTGAAAGAAATAATAGAGCCATGCTCTGGCATGTAAGATTCGGACATGACTCAGCGGAATATTTCAAGGCATTACAAAAAAAGTATCCGGACAGTAAAGATTTGAATAAGGCCGTCTCCGATTGCTTCATTACAACATGTGAGATGTGCCAAGTTGCTAAAATCAAGAGACTGCCGTTCAATACTAGAAGAGAAAGGGCAACCAAACCACTCGAGATAGTTCATGCTGATACAATGGGACCGATCAGTCCAGCCATTTATCCTAAAGAATATAAATTTTTAATTGCTTACACGGATGACTACTCAAGATTAATAATTTCACACCGAGTGAAAACAAAATGTGAAGCAGGACGTTGTCTGGACACTTTCGTAATGAGCGCACGAAACTTGCTGGGTTTTGATGCAAAGATATGTTATCTTCGAAACTATCAAGGCAACAGAGTTTACAGGAGGCCAAATGGTCAAATTTCTCCAGAGGTTAGGAGCAGAGCTTCAGTTGGCCTGTCCAAACACTCATCAGCATAATGGAGTCTTAGAAGGGCTCCATCGTACTTTGTAAGACAAAGTGCATGCCTACATGTACGACTCCGGGTTCAGGGAGAACATGTGGGATTTTGCCCTGGGTAGTGCAGTAAATGCCAACAATTGGATACCTCACTGGTCAAACAATACGATAGCCTCTTTAGAAAAGTTGGCGCTCTGTCTGAAGATATATATATATATATTCCAAATCAGAGGATTTGGCTGTTTCACATTTATCAAGATACAAAGGAACACTTGAACCAAATTTGGCCCACAAGGGATACGAGTCGTGCTGGTTGGTTATACTACCACTGGCTTCTCTTTCTTAAGACCAAAAGATGGAAAATTCTGTGAGAGCTGAGACGTGAAATTCTAAGAAAGACTTGTATTCAGAGATATCTGGGGAAAAGACAAAATAGCAAACTGGAATAACCACGAGACATACATTAAACAAGATGAATGGTTCGTTAAGTTTGATAAGACTGGCCCTAAGGAGTCATTAGAAACGGAAGGAGAACAAGTAGTCAAGAGACAGCGCGGTCGGCCCAAGAAAGTTAGAGAGCTTGCTCAAGAAAACCCTCAGCAACCTACTAAGATAAATGATACGAATTTTGCAGAAGTTATTGGCACAAACAAGTTGGATAAACTGCTTGCGATGTTGACTGTTTGATCGTGAAAGTCGAAGATGAAATGACACATGCCCTAATTGCTGGACTAAAGAAAGATCCTGCAAACTTCAAAGAAGCTGTCGCATCTCTGGATCGCGATAAATGGCTCAAAGCAATTGACGAAGAACAGGAATCAATGCGGAAAAACTCAGTGTGAAAAATAGTAGATAGACCAACCATAAATGCTGAAGGAGGCAAGCCGAACACCATCGAATCTAGATGGATTTTTAAGAGAAAAATAGACTAAGACAGAAACACGAAGTTTAAAGCTAGGTTAGTGATTCGTGGTTTCAAAGATAAGAACAAGTACAATCTGCAAGAAACCTACACTCCGGTGTCTGGGCTACCTCTTGTGAGATCAGTGATATCAATAATCAATAGTGAAATCTGGAGACCTGTCAACTTGATATCAAGACAGCTTTTCTAAGTGGTTCTACCAAAGACGAGATATACATGAAGATTCCTGAAGGCCTGCTTGATGATGATAGCCTTAAGAAAGCTAAAGTTTGTAAACTGAAGAAAGCCCTTTATGGACTCAAGATCAGCCCGGAAAGATGGAATGAGCGATTTCGTGAGACTGCATCTAAATTGGAATTACAATTACATACGAGCGAGCCCTGCCTTTATACATGGAGAGAAGCAGATAACTTTCTGGTCCTGATCTTATACGTAGATAATACGATGATAACTAGCAATTGTGTTAATAAAATTAATGAAATTAAGACTGGTCTGGATTTAAAATTATAATACAATTTCACTTATACAAACACCATATTTCGACAAAGTTCTGGAAAGGTTTGGATTCAACGACTCAAAACCACAAAGAACACCAATGGTTACAAATCAAGTCCTGAATGGGCAAAGAAAGAAAAGAGAAGAATCGGAAGAAACTAAAGAACTAAACAAAACTAAAACTGAAAAAATGTACCTAACAGTGAAGCAGTTAAAAGCCTGCTGTATCTGGCTAACACAGTCAGACCAAACATCTCATACTCTGTGAATGTATTAAGTAGAAACCAAATATGCCCAACTGAAGATAATAAGAGAATGGTCAAATGAGTCTTTCAAAATTAGCAACACACCAAAACTCTGGGATTAACCTACAGAGGCCAGAAAAACAGATGGAAGCCTTTTCAGATATGAGTTTGGCAGACTGTAAAGGCTCGATTATGACAGGATGATACCTCATAAGATTGTATGGCAATACAGTTGCTTGGAAGACGAGAATACAGAATTACGTTGCAATCTCAACCTGCAAGGCAGAATACGTGGCGATGTGTGATGCAAGTCAGGAGTTGATAGGATTGGAACACTCAACAAGCTTAATACTGTCATATACTCTGATGCCTGCAGACCTTTGGTGTAATAACAAATCTGCCAGAGCAAGTGCTAAGATAGATGGTGGCAAATGACTGAGACACATGACCGAGATAAGAGCTCACTACGTTAAGGAATGTGTAGTCAAAATAAAAATAATCGTTAAATGGATTTTCAAGGAACAACAAGCAGATATTTTTACAAAACCTCTGCCGTTTGAGCTGCATGAAAGACTAACGATAGAAAGTTTAAATGTTAATTATTATAAACTACGTGGTAGTTGAATTTGAACTTAAGAGAGAAAAATAATTAAATTGATAATAGATAAATGATAATAATAATGCTGATTAATGTATTTCTCTGTGTGTGTGTTTTAGTTCGTCGCAACTAACCCCAATAAGTGATCAAGAAGAGGACGTATTCCACATCGTCAGCTGATTACTTACTCTGATATATAATTACTCTGTCTTAATAATCAAACATGTCTTTTCTTTTTCATTTTATATTGTTTTGTTAAATTCAGATACGAACGAGAGTTAGTTTCAGATGTAGATTTGGCGCTCGTAACTAAATTTTCGCGCATGCATAATAGCAAGGAGACGAGACGCCGTGTCGCTGCACTTCAGCGTCTGATACCTATAGTTTTTATTTCTTGCGTGGTCAGCCTGCCTGTTTTACACGCACTCTCTGTCTTTGTATAACCTTTGATTTGATCTTACCTTTTTAGCTCAGTTTTCTATTGTACTTAAAATTGTAAACATTTTCGTACACTCAAGATAGTAAGAATAAACGTGTTTGTATTTTGTAATAAAAGCGATAGTGTTGTACATTTTATTGCCCGATCACATACCCATACATCCATACTGCTAACATGAGGATACTTTCATAATTTAATATAAAAAAGCATCGTCTTACCTTATAGCAGTAATAGTGGACGCAATTGTGCGTGCGTATGAGTCATTTATAGACGCAAATGATATCTTGCAACTTGTTGACTTAGCTCAATGACAATGTGGCAACGCATTGCATTTTTTTTAGAAGTAGTTGAGAATGTGTTTTTAATTACTTTTTATTGAAAAAGCTATTTGCCCTAAAAATTAACTTTAAAGTGCCTAACTTTAAAAAAATTCCATACGTCACTGTTCAGAAATGCTACCGTTGTATGTAAGCCTGTATGTATATCCCCAAGTTGTATAGTTGCATAGACAAAAATGAGTTACAGCTCCTCCTCACCTGCACTTACCATAATCTTTTCCTCAGCTCTTTATCAATCCATATGGTTGTTTGATCATTTTAATTGATTTCTTATTTAATTACCTATGAGATATATACCACTATGCTTTTTGTCCCCTACCCTTAGTTTTTTATCGCTTCTTTGCAGCTTTTACTTTGTATACCCACAATTTTTGCAATTCTCTTTGCTTACTAAGCTTACGTTATTATTTATTTACTTTTATGTTAATTAATTCCATAATATTTTAATAAATAATCCTTTTTTTTCTACCTGACTAAAAAGTTAGTTAGGGTCATTTTAAAACACATTTTAGGGTGAAACTTTTTATGTTAGTCCATGCATAGCCGTGTGAGGAAAAATGCGTTACGAAAAAACGTTACCACCCACCCTGCGGCCCAAGTCCTCTTCTTTATATTATCTCTTACATACTCTCTCCCGTTTTGTTTCTTTCTCTCACAGCGCGTGCCACTCTACTATCTACCGCTCTATGTCTGTCTATCTCTCTCTCTCTCTTTCTCTCTCTCTCTCTCTCTTTCTCTCTCTCTCTTTTTTGTACGTCCGCTACGCGTTCGCTTCCCCTTACGCTGCTACTACACCTGTATACATACATATATTATATGTATGTATGTGACTACGCTATGACTAAGCCGATGTGCTTGTTCAAACTGATTGAGATGTAATTATGAAGGTGCAATTAAATAGATGTAAGATATACAGGTAATCTTACGTAGGCATGATTTTTGTGAAATATTTATACTGCAGACTCAAAATAACCATTTTCACGGGTCTACTGAAGAAGAGCCACATGATCGACAGGCATAAATAGAAAGGGGTTAGACTATGCACAAACATAACTTCAATTAACTCATTTTTTGACTGCATCTTTAAAAGAACTAGTTGAAAAAACTTTTTATTTAATATGGCATGATGAAAACATCAATACGGTTTTTGACTAAATCTTCGAAAAATTTTTGTTTCAACATAACTTCTCAAAATTAGAAAAGCAGTCATATCTTGTAAGAGAAGCCTGATAGGCAAAAAATAATTCCACGTATAGAAAATAAGTATTGGGGTACAAGAATGAATGTCATGCAAATTCATACAAACAATTATAATAATTCTAGAAATAATGAAAGTCATATGTCAAAGGCAAAGCTAGATTTTACATATCCTACCTATAAATTAATTTATGTGCTATTCTCTATCATGTGTTATAAGAACTATTGTTACGTGACCAAAACCTATACTTTTATTATTAATTTTGAGATAAGTAAAAATAAATTATAAGCGCGGGTAAATTTTAATATTTAATTGTAAGTAATCATGGAAAACGAATTCAATAAAAAATTACAACTTCATAATGTAAAATAGGTGTATGCCTGTTGCTTTTCTTAATCTCAAGCCAATAGAGTGAGTTCTTTTACTTTTATGATTGCCAAGATTAAAAAAAATTTTCATTTGACGGACACAATGATTCTAATAAGAATTGACTATACATACATGATATCATATCAAATGCACGAATAGTAGTTGTAAAAAGAGAAATTTTTGTCTTGCGTAACTGGACAAAAGTAACTTTTTGGGGGGCAGTATGGTGAAAATTGTCACTTCGTTCTGCATTACATAACCAACATTTAGTACAAGTGTTAATACATACATCATAGCAAACATGAAAGTAATTGAAATGTGCGAATCATGTGTAACATAAGAAGTATGTGTATTTAAGTATTCGTATTGTACGCACGTGTATGCTCGAATACGGAATAGTAAAAAAATTTATACTACTTTAATTTCAAATTCTTATAAAACTATTAAAATAAGGTGTAATATACTTTTCTCAGTGTCTTTTATACCAAGTTGAACAGCATTTCAATTGGAAGTTTCACTTCTGCTGGAGGTCTCGAGACTCACACTTGGTTTTTTTGATTTCCCATAATCCTCAGTAGTGCAACTATACTGTTTGATTTTAATGTTGAAAAAAGAACTCATAGACCTGATTTTAAACTAAATTATGCTTGGAGTTAATAGTTTTGTACTAAAAATGTTATATACTTTTAACAAATAAGTTTCTTATTTAACATACTAAAATGATGTTGTAGTTGATGACTTGTAAAAACCAACAGTTTTTCTTGTAATAATTTTGTGAAATAGACTACTAGAAAGAAGAAGATAACATTTACATGTATGAAAAATTAAGAGAAAACTTTACCTATAAATAACATTATCACAAATATTACACATCTTTTACGTGTCTTTGTCAATGAAAGTTCTATAATTCTAAAAATTCCAGAAATCTCCTAGTTCATCTAAGACTTCAAGAAATTTAGGGAACGATAAAATTAATAATTGATGAGAGCTTTAAAAAAGTTTTTTGTAGTTTCTCTTTTTTTTTAACATTAAAAATGAAATTTTTGTTTACTTTCGAGATGTACGTAGAATGCATTCTTGTTAAATAATTTTAATCGTGCTTCTTAATTAATTTAATCTTCAATTTCCAAATGGTATTGTAGCATGATTTTTGTTTCTTACTAATTTGTCCGATGATACTTTACAGTATTCGAAAAGATTTGTGTTAAAATTATTAGCTCTTTTTTTTTCTCACAAATTTTTTCTTTTTTTTTTTAACTTTAGATAAATTACAATATTATACATATATGATGCAATTTAAGCTGTATAAAAAATAATTACATACCAATTTTATATTTAAAACTTATCACTAAAGTTTAATTTTTATTAATAAAAGTTTTTAAATGATAAATATACTTCATACATTCTAGTAACTTTTTAACTTTAAAACAATAATTTTCTTTCACTAATAACGTTTTTTCCTTGCATAAAAATATCTTAATTTCGAATAACCTGTCTTGTTAATCCTCGAAAAAGTTATCCTCTCTATTATCGTTTTTCTTTAAGTCGTCATTTACATTTAAGATATATAAAAAAACGTTTCGCATATTTACTATTTTGTACACACTACAGCGGGTCATGGGACAGTGTGGTGGACTACTACCATTTACAGCACATGTCGGGGGTGGTTCATTTGAAACGACTCGATTTGGAATTTTAGTTATTTTATAATTTTTGTCTCATTCATACAATAAGATTTTTTTGTGCATAAGAAATTAATTTTATTACTTATATATCATAAATTAAAGCACTTGTATAAACAAAAATTTATTGATAAAAGATAAATTGAATTATAAATTTTAAAGTATGTCATCACTCCACAGGGATGTTCTATAATCACGCTTTTCTTTTTCACTGAGTAGGGGCAGTACAGTTATAAAAGAGGCCCTGCAACGACACCAATACACAACTGTATATCTATATATACTGAAAAATAGTGGAAGATGCTTAAAACTATGGAGCTCATCAGCACCGCGTGACCCTAACCACTGCACTGTCCCTTGTTCTACGGCGATGCAAACTTATATTATTGTAGAAAGCGAATAAGAGGATGAATTTGATTAATTAATTAAATACAAAAACATTACAGAAAACTATGATTTCAGTAAAAAATTCAATATTTAAAAAAAAAGGTTCAGCAAAATACTGTTATAAGAAGTCAAAATACTTTTTAGAAAGATTATGTAAGTACCTTTTTTACTAATAAGCAGTAGTTAATGAATTACAAGGACCAACATTATTTCAGAGCTTACATAAGCATATTTTTATTAGTGTTGACACATTAAAAGAAGCTGTTATCGTGGAAAAATTAACAGAAAATGGTTAAAAAATTAACAATTCTCTTAAAGAGGCTACTGAGGGTTTGCTATCATTTCAATTTAGACATTTCATTCACCCATGCTAAAAATGGATACTTTACAGCAAAATGGTAATAGTTTAAGAATTGCATTTAATAAATAACTCTTTGATATAGTTTCAATTCAGTTAAATAGTCATTGAAGAAATATTTTTTAAATGCTATATGACGAAAATGACATAATTTTTTAATGAACGTTTTTAGAATATCTAGTTAAACATTTTCATAATAAATCGATTAACTTCAAATTATTTAAATAAGTTATTTAATCATTATTTTTGGGATAAATGTGTGGGTTTATTTGTAATTATATGGTACTGACTTCTGTATACGCACTTTTTCTGCGTGCAGCAAGTTAAATTTCAGTTAAAGTTTCATCCGTGATAACGTACTAGACCCATGAGTATGGTTTGCTAGCAGTAAGGCCACAAATAAACATGACTAATACTTACACTGATCCTCACTATTATAAGGCTGGTGACATGGGCATCAAATGTTTTAAAAAAAGGATTAATTTTCAATTAAATACTAGAAATGATTGATTAACCATCTGAAATTTCAGAAGCCACTTTTTTCATGTATTTTAACTGTTAAATCTCTCAAACTATAATTCTGTCACTCAATCATTTAAGCATCATTATTTTCTGCGTGTGTGTTTGTAACATTATATTGCAGCCACACTTGCATATTTGCTTTTTCCATGCTAAGCAAGTTTATTTGTTGAATTTTATGCTTAGCATTAATTATATGTATAGTACACAAAATACATGCAAACTAACCAAGAAGAGCTAATTGGAGATAAAGAAATTAAATGTGTAAGGAATCAATAGGATAATAACCAAGCGAATAGGTTTTGAAAAACAAATGTAATTAAATAGTTATTTTCAAATTTGATGAAAAATAATTACCAATTTTTCAATATGCTATGCAATCATGCCAGTGTTATGATAATGTGCACTAGTGCAACTAGTAATCATGTTTGTCTGTGGCTAAGTCACTGCCGCCAAACTATGCTGATAAAGGAAGGTATGAATACTTTACCTTTTCTCTCGTCATTTAAATTTTTTTTCTGAGACTTCATGCACTATAATAAAGGTACTAAGTATAAATGTGAATAGACCCTACATTTTGTAATGAAGTAAATGCGTAAGCATGTATGTGTGTGATATTATTTCATACAGTTGCACATATAAAAAAAAAATAATACCAATGCTTAAATATTTAGGTAAAAGAAGTAAAGTTTAATTAATTTAGTTTTGTAAACAATCATTTAAAGTGGTTTTGGTAATTAGGTTTGATTATATTTGATAAAACATGTAATTATTCTTTTATTTATCAAAAAAAAGACACTAGTCATTAAATTTTCGGTCTGCCTGTAGAAATGATCACTTCAAAATTGTTTTTTAAAATAAGAATTAGAAAAAAGAGATTAAGGGAAGTGGGTTAAGTCGTAAATGATAAGATCTCTATAATTCCCAAAAAAGCTTTGAATATATACGATTGCACCTTGTATGATCTATTTAATACGGACATTTCCTTTGGAAACAAATTAATAGATTAAGAGAAGGATTTCCTTCAAATACTTTTTGTTAGAAAAAAAGTAATAGAAACATCGTTATTAAAAAGAGCTCTTAAATTATCAGTCTTTTAGTTGGGTTCCATAGTTTTGAAATTTTAAGAAATATGAAAAAAAAAACAAAAAAAATGTTTGTGTACAAATCATTGAATAATGTTTATTATCTTTTATCGTTGTACTTATGGCATATTGTTGAAAAATGGTACAGTAAAAACGTTAACCAAGAGTGAAATTATATGAGATGGTTTGTCCAAAAGAACAAATTTAAATTTGATTTTATAAGCATAATTCGAAAGATAACATTATAGCAGGTAAAGAAATTCAATATTATACAATTTTATCGATATTTAGAGAAACGTTAAAAGGAGTAATAGTTTTTATAAAATATGTTTTTTGATTATGTCGTTCATAAAATTATAATTTATTATTTGCGATGATATAGTTGTAGTAGGATTGTAAGAAATATGTGATATTATAGATTACAGGAAGATATACACGTATATACGTGAGTACGGATCTGTATTGGTAAACTTCGAATAAATCTATACTCATGAATCTTAAGTAATAGTTAGCTTCTTTTTGAAAAAGAATGGCACTGCTAAGAAATTTATTTGTAAATTATGAAGCACTCTTAAATCATTCTCATTCATCTTCTAATGGCTTGCTTAAACTAACACTATATCCTAATAACATATGGGACAATATAAAATGAGTGAGAACTGAGTTTTGATTTTTACTTTACATGTAGTTTTTCTGAGATTCAGATAATAATTGTTGATTGGTGTGCATTTAATCTTACAGCAAAAATAAGTGACATTAATATTTTCAATGTATGGTGGTGCAGCAACACCAAGAAGTGGATTGGCTGCTTGACTCATTCACTTGCAACTGCTTTCTGCTTTTAAGTAAACCATCTATCCAAGCAGTCTGAAATAAACTTCTAAATTGTAGCTCTACTACTTTCTTTTCTTAATTTTAGTGGTATTTGTATTATATTCTAGCTTATGTGCTCTAAAACTTTCACAGTGTGTAGCAAAAAAGAAATGATTTTCAAATTTTTGAATTAATTTTACTATATAGTAGTCTAAATTGCAATGAATTTTTCCATAAGCATTAAATCTTTGGCTTGAGTCTGTACCTGAGACTAATAAAATTATTTTATAAACTAGATTTTTACGTGTCACCCAGAGGAAAATAGATAACCAGTGTCTCATAGATGTAAAAATATCCATGTTTTAAAATACAAAATAAAATAATAACAGTAGTATTATTCATATACATTAAAGGTGACTTGTGCAATAAAGTTTCAAAAAAATGTTGAATCCCAGCAGTTGGTTCGAACAAACCTAAAATCCTTGCTCTGTAATTTGGCTGTGAAGTAATGATTTTCAGACATACATTAATTTTCATTCATATATTTATTTTCTCTCACTTTAATAAAGTTTTAAGACTGCTAAGACAGTTATTCTTAGCAAAATTAGTTTCCTAATAAAGCTGACTTTTAGATTGTTACAAAATTTCACCTTATAAATAAGTAATTAAATCAAGGTATTTAAAGTAAACAATAGTTAAAAAGGTATAGAAATCTCCACAGTAAAAAAAAAAGAAAAAAAAAAGTTAACTTCATTTAATGTCCCCTAATACCTCAGTATGCACGCAGTTTTTTTATTTTTATGTTTCTTAATCAATAAAAAGTTAAATAGCTAGACATACTGCTAGTCCCATGGCCTATTAGGAAGCGTGAGACTCTAGTTCACAAACATTTAGTTTTTACTGAATGATTAAAGTTAAATAATTGTAACTAATTGTCTCAGTATTTTATTATCAATTACCGTTTAGTCCCTGAACCTCAACACTTATAGCCTCGTATGTAAAGTTCTAGGGGTAAACTATTGAAAACCTTGTTAAAAAGAGCTTCTCCTTTCTTACGACGAATTATCATAACTCCTCAGAGGTTATGTTACGACTAAGTGGTAGAAAAAATACATTCAGCAAAAAGTATACATAAGGATACGATCAATTATATAAGCACTGTATTCATGGCTCATACATTAGTCACAATCAAACTATTGTACAAAGTAGATATTGAATTTTATGAACAAACAGTAAAATTTTGAGTTCTGAACTTCGACGCTTTCGTGAAACCGAACAAGTGTTACATCACGAGTTGATACAAATTATATTATAATTAAAAGCTATGCGTCCGTCAAGACATTAAAATGTGGACAGCTTCGATGTCTGCCTTAGTCTTAAGGATCTGTGCTTGTTGTTATTTAAAAGATGAACAAATAAATGTTGGTTAGTATTAAAGGGGCTTTGACAGTTTTTCTATAAATATTACATGTATGTAGCACGTTGTATTTAGTCTACTATAAGATGTTACAACGTAAATATTTATAAGCAAGATAAAAACGTACTTTTTCAACTAATTTAAGCAAGAAAAGTCGTTTAAAAAAATATAGAATATTAAAATTTGGAAAAAAATAAGATTATACGAGTACCCAATAAAACTTTGATGACAATCACAAATTCTATTACGGAAATTGTCAGTAAAAAAAAAAAACTCTTTTTTAGTTGCTATCTTTTCTTAACCGGTGGTGAAGCGATGTTAATTTGAATCATTACCATTAGTATCAACTCTCCACTGAATATGTCACTGAGCAATTTGTAAAATTGGTCCTATTGAGTCATACCAAGGATATTGAGATCCTTGATGACACCCAGGGAGACTATTTCTTCTCCTCAGTAAGTTTTTTAGGTCAGTCAAGCATTTTTTTATATTGAGCACTATAACCTAATCTTCTTTGTAGTCTTTCATGTGTATGACAAATATTATGAACCTGGAAAGTTCACTGACCTTAATATCATTAATAGAGTTTACGTAAATCTTATTCACTTCTGCCGGCAGATACCCACGTTACACGAGAGATTCTTCTATGTCTGTATCCAGCGTTTCCTTCGAGGTTGTTTGGGCAAGTAAGTTTTCAGCGTACTTGAAAGGGTGTTCATTTACCTTTTCAATTCCTTTAAAAGGGATGAAGCTCTCTGGTGTTTAATGGAGCCCACGGAGGCTCGTTTTGGGTGTTCTTGCTCTTTTTGCAATATATCGCATTAGAGAGGGATCTTAAAGATTATTTTCCCCTGCTTTGTGGTGTGTGTGCCATCTGTACTGCCGTCATCATTTTCTTCATCAGGTAAATCTTTATGAGATTCACTGTTATCTAAAAGGGTTAACGATCCATTATTGCCTTCTTCAACAGATCGTTTCTGGTAGTTGGTTGATGATCGATTTGTGTGTTATGCCTTTTCATAGTGCTAAAATTTTTTCTGTGTTTAAGGCTGTCTTTAATGTTTCAAATATTATATCTTCTTGTTTTGTTGGAAGTGAGGATTTATTTTTCTTCATTGGTTCCAGCTCTACGTCGACTAGTATTGTTATGAAATCGATCCAGCCCTTATAGTCTTGTACATATAGTCGATTAGTTGTATCTTCAACTGTGAGCCAGATCATAGGTACATCTGTTTGACTTATTGTTGCTTTCTCGAAGAGTTAAAATAGGTAAAATTCCTGTTCCTTATTTCTTACAGCTACATATTTTTTCTCCTTGCAGATGGATTTCAATGCGAGTGAACTAGCAGTGTAAGTAGTACGAGATTCTGGCAATTGAACAGAAGTTTGAAAAATTTGTTCGCTGTGACTTCTGTTTTTCTCGCTATCTTCTACATGTGAGACAACGTTTTCTGAATTTATTTCTTCCTGTATGAAGGGTACAAAATGTTCTTTATGCAAATATAGGTGAATTACGTTGCCTTCGTCATTTACCCCAAAGTAGTAATGGATCTCTTTGTTATTATTGAGGCATAAATAAATGCAAATATTTTGTTTCAACAATTTAGTAAATATAATATCTAAATATAGTATATAATTAAGTGAATTATTATATGCAATAATAATCCCTACATTTAGTCTCAAATGCCAATATCTTGTTTGCCTTCCTTGGGTTACCACGTTCTTGCAGATGGTGAGACCTTCTAAGCTTATTCTGTAATCATACAGTGCTTTCTGACGGCTGGTACAAAATTGTAAGTAAGTTGAAGAGGCAATTGCCTGTTGGAGTGTGTAGTATTTTTGTTCCACCTTATTAATTTTGTGTTAGGCTCGGTACAGTTATCCTGAACCTTGAACATTTTCGTGTTTATCCCTCTCATTATCGCTTTGTAATCCTTATTTTTCACTTTTTCTAAGTCCATATTTAACCTTGTAGTTTTTTTATTATCAGACGAATTTGTTATATTATTATGTACTTTTCTTTTGTTTTCCTGGTCAGGGATACTAACAGCTCGGACGGTGCTAAATGTCTCCAGGTCGTCACTTAAATACAAAAGTTTGTAATTTCCTTGAGAACGGCTTATAATAATTTTCTCTCTTGTTATTCTAACCATACAGTCCCGCACTTTTGGCTTTGCGATTGGTTTACTTGTTTCTGTTTTATCAAAGCTCTGGTTTAATGTGGTATGTGCCTTTCTGCGTATTTCCAAACCCACTTTCTCGTCATCTGAGCTTGCTTCTTCAAAATCTCCAACTTTGATTTTTCCATAGTTGGCTCCGTCGTCGTTTGTATGAATATACGATACGATACCTAATATCAGAGTTATAGCTTCTGAGGTCAACTTTGAGTTTGTTAAATCTAAGGTCAGGTTTCTTAGTCATATGAAAAGGTTTCAGTGGTTCGTGGTCCCTTACTACGGTGAACGGTCTTCCGTATAGGTACGGGCGAAATTGCTTCTTTGATAATACGATTGCCAGCAACTCCTTATCATACGTGGGATATCTCAGTTCACTCCCTCTTAGGCAGCGAGAAGCGTACTCACTAGGTTGATCTTTACGAATTTTGCCTTGGCTAAGAATGGGCACCAGTTGCATAATCAGATGCGTCTGTAGTCACTAGAAATAGTTTGTTGAAATCTGGTGCCGCTAAAACTGGTTCTTCACACGTAATGTCTTTAAGCGTGTCAAACATTCTTGTTATTTTGTATCCTAAACGGATTTAGATCCCTTCTATGTATTAATAGTGGCCATCTGGCCCTGAGAATGACATTTTGCGTACACCTCTTTTGTCTATTTTAATCTGGAAGAAATCCTGCCTTAAGTCCATTACTGTATTATACCTTGCATCTGCATATTTAATGTCTAAAATCTGTTATGACCTGCAATTTTTTCTCTCCATTTAGTCCAGGGTATTTTGGTACTATCCACATGTTTGAGTAATATGGCGACGTTGATGGTTCAATAATGTCGCTTTCTAGCATTTTTCTGATCTCAGCTGTCATCTGATCAATCAACTGTGATGGATATCTATGTCTTTTGACTCGTATGGACGTGTCTGTTGTTGTCTATGCGATGTTTTAGTATGTTTCTTGTTTTTACTGGCTTATCTTCTAGGCCAAACACGTGCGGAAATTCGTAATTTAATTCATGTACATGTTTGACGTCTGTGATGTTATACTCTGACATATCTACTAATTCCATAATTATCTCTTCTTTCTTTTCTTTATCTACTGTCCTTAGGGTTTCAATATTATTTGGTTTGTGCTGACGGGGATATTTTTCAGTGGTTCTCTCCCAGATTCGAATATTCAATCAATGGACATAACTTCATGCTCGTTGACACTTGGCTCATTGGCAAAGACCTGAATAGTCTCGCACTCAACAAACTTTACTTGCGGTACACTGGCACTAACTGGATGTGCGTTTGCATTGGTGTATTCCGCAAATATCTTACTATTATGGTCGATTGCCACAAAGATGCAAAAAAATAAACCGTTGCCTGAATTCTGCAATGGCACAAATCCTACTCCATTAGACTCGCTATCCTTCCGTGAAATAGTGCCAAAGATAACCTGTTTAGAGTAAAACGGTATCATGAATGTCTGCAATTCTATAATTAGTAATTTCCTCGTACTGAGGAACACACACTGATGCTTAGCATTTATTGTACCATCGTACCCTTAAAAAGGTATTCCAGCCGATTAGATCCTTTCTATCTATGAGGAAGTTTTGGCATACTATGTGTAATAAATACGGTATCATATTAAGTATAGTATTAATACTTCCAAAGGTGCGGCTTATTCCATCTGTTATCTCTTGTATGTCTAGTGTGACGTTCATGTTTATGTGTGCCCACTTCAAGGTGATTTCCTTGATAACCAAGACATTCACGCCTATGTCTACGAAGTACAGAGCCCTTCCATTTATTTTAATATGGATTTTTAGGCAGACAACGGGGGGTCTGTGTCCCGTTTGTGTCAAGTTGATGTTAACTACTTCAAGTTCTTTCCAGTTGCCAGCGTCATCCATTGTTTGCTCAGTACCCGAGATTAGTACTAAGCACCCAAGTCGTTTCTTGCCTTATTATTTTCATTCTGTTGTTTTCGTTTTTCACAGTCATTCCTGTTTGCTTGCACCCATCTTTCAATGGTAGTACTTTTATCCCTTTCCTTGTTTTCATCAGGTGAATGCGATTATCTTTTTGATTTTAAATCTTAAGCTAGTTTCTTGAATTTCCAGCAGGTGTGCCCTGTTTTATTGCAGTAGTAGCGCGTTGAATTAGTCTTCTTGGTGTTATCCTTGTCATGCTGTTGAGGGTCATTGTTTTTCGGTATTAATTACCAGAGATATTGTTCTACCTTCCTGTGGCATATTTGATTTCGACCATATTCTGTGGGGAGAGTATTCTCTCTCGGTTGGATTCCGTTATTATTACATTATTTAGCTCTGTAGACAGTTTTTTTATAGAGGTTATAGTACTCTGGATCACTTTCTTTAGTGGAGCTCTTATTTGCATCTTTGCTTCGTATTGACGGGCAGATACAATTGCTTCATGTAGATCTGTGGGCCTAGAGCACCTTACCAACGAATCCAATGGCTCTCTCAGCCCAATTATGAGATACTGTACTGTGTCATCTCCTGCCATTCGTACCGGATTATTTTTCGCCTCTACTAGCATGTTTACATCAGCCTTATCAGCTGACGTAAGCTTATTTAATAGACTTTGCACTCATTGACCGTATTTTTCAGAATTTTCTCCTTTTCCCTGAAAGACTGCTTAAACTCTTTTCATTAGAGGTTCTGTTGTAATGTGCCGTTAAATTTGCTAGAAACGCTTTAACCGTATCATTGGGTGCCTCGTGAGGTGAAAATATATCCGCGGCATCACCTGTCAGTTCCGTTTCCAGACTAAACAAAATGTCCTCTTTGTATTGGAAAAACCGTTCGGTAACGTATCGATCTTTCCTGCAAAACCTTGCGAAGCTGTCTGTGTTTCCATCAAATATTTGAATCATTCCAATCAATTGTATTAAACACATTCCAGTGGCATGCTTGAGTTTGTGAATGATGTTCTGTTATTGGTGCCATTTCGAAGTTTGGTTGTTCAGGGGTATTAGAACTTTAAGGCCATTGGCAAGTCCTTCTTTTATTGGCCTGCCAATCCGTTTGTGCTTTTGTTCGCCAAAAGCTATGCTGTTTTATGTAGTTTCTTGCAACTCTGTGCTATGTGCATTAAGTGCTATTGTCAAGGGCATGGCCTTCCAATTTTCGTGTGTGTGTAGTCTCTTACAAATATTTTTGTGTAATGCTAGTGCTCGGTCTTCTAAAGTTAAATATTACCCAGAATTTCGCTGATTTGTAAAACTCTGAGTGTGTATTGCTGTGTAGGGGACTAAACTTTAAGCTTCTTTTGGTATTAATATGAATTTATCCGTTACGCTATTTGCAACTCTTATATTTGCTAGGTTATAAGGTGAAAAATTACTTTCTCTAAAATTATCTTTGAGTTCCTCATCGTTCAGACTTTGGAACTCTCATTGGGGCCTAGTATTCAGTCGAAGAAGCTGAGTTTACGGACTATACAACCCTGCGAGCTTTTACTCGTGTTAAATGATTCACTTGCATTTGATAGTGTACAGAGTCGACCAAAATAATTATCATCCCCGTTACTCAGTTTTGTTCTATTTTTGCCCGATCCAGATGCCTCTGCCATCGTCATAGGCTGGTGTTTAGCCATCTCTTGGTTAATCCTGACTTCTTTTGCACTACTGTTATTAAACATTATATCGATTGGTTAAGTTAACAGTTTGTACCATTTTTTTTCTTGTAAAATCATAGCATGAAGTCTAGGATCATATTTTTCTAAGCTTTTCTAAAACTTTACCTGCTTATACATTATTAAATCATTAGAGGTAAAAGTATTTTTGCCTTTTTTCAATAATCTTCACTTATAGAGGAAAATTTCGAGAAATTGTCCTTCAACATACTTTTTTTGTTCAATATTATTCTTTTAAAGAAAAGTGAATTACATTAAGTGTAGATGAAATAGAATTATTATCATCCATTGCCTTATGATTCTCGTTAATAAAGTAATGCTGAACCCAAAATTACCTCCAGAAGTTAACGCTCTGATCTGTTTAAAGGAGGACAGTCTATGTCCAAAGACCCCAAACTTATCCAAATGACGGCTTCCACTGCCACTAATGTTACATATGTAAGTAAAGGGGACTTATATCCCTAATGTCCCTGTTAGGGCTCTTTTCTGACATTTAGATGAGTAAGGTAAGGAGACAATATCTCGTGGTGTGTTTTCATTATTAAAGTCTTACGTCTAGCTATACTGTTGGTCATTTGTCAACTGCCCAGTTAGGCGCTGTTCTTCTCTTTATATAGCTTTTTACTACCATTGTGTTGGAAGCAGTGACGATCACTGTGGAATTTCACGTAAGTAGGGATTCCATGTTCACTAGTGCTGATGCAGTATTGTTGCAATCGTATAGCTGTATCAAGGAGCGATTTGTAGTAACGTGGTGTAAATGACCACCTGAGTTTGCACCCTCTGATGCTCGTGTGAAGACATTGATGTTTTGAGCTAAAGCTAGCTGACGTGCATTACAGAAGTTACTCCACGATAGTTTTGGTTCGACAAATGAAGGAGGCTCAACACACCTATCGAAGTACTTGTGAAATGAGTATATTTATTAGCTCTGTGCAAAATTTCAGCATAGGTTGCTCCGGAAAATTTTTAATAAAACGCATTACAAGTGAGCGTCTTATACATAGTCTCTTAAGGAGACAGCACTTTTTTCACCGAAAATCTCATCATAACTCTGTCAAATTACTTCCTACATGAACAAAAAAATAGAGACATGTAGTTTAACTACCACTCTTTCAATTAAACATAAGAAATATATAGGTTGCTGCTGAGTTTATTCAGATGTTTTCTTCTGAAGTACACTAATAGACACCATTAGAGAAATGTTGGTTAAAATGTTGTCTGCAAAAAATGCGCCAAGCAGAAGTATATTCAAAAATTTATTGTGAATAAATTTAATAAATACATTTCTTTACTTCGAAACAAAGTAGTGCAGTTTGATAAAAAAAATCATATGACTTAGAATATAAATAGTTTTGCGTCATGCGTAAGCTTTTATTTAAAGTATTTATTAACTTATAATAGACATTTCATGGACATTGTTTAGCGACTGATATTAACTATCCTTATGTACAATAAACAGTTATATCTATGTAAACATTAATTACCATATAAAGCATACGAAGCTTTTATTCTGCTTTGCAGTGGAAGTAATAATATATATGGCTATGGTCATGACTACACCTATATATCAACGGCTCTTACGAAAAACAACGGAACTCAGATTTTCCCATTTAAAATAACATTGAAATTTCTGAGCTCCGTGGTTATTCGTAAGAGCCGTCGATATGTTGTTGACTATATATGGTGTGTTGAGCCTCCTTGAAGAATAGTACTTGCGTCGGAAGACGTCAAAAAATAAATGTTTTTTTCGATTGTAAGGGAATATATTAATAGTAATGAAGATTAAATATTATTTGATTACCTGACGTTATTATACAATTACGTAACATCTCAAAAAGTAAGCAATTACAATGATTCCAATATTTTGACTTAATGTCACTGGGTGTAAATATTGATATTCTTTCTTACTTACCATCCATGTCGTGGAAACTTTAGCATTTAAGTTAAACATATTTCGTGTCCACCTTAAACAAATACACCAGCAAAACGAGTTTTCTCCGAAATAAAGTGGGCATATCTAAAAGAACTAAGCTTGAAGTATCTGTTCTTAAGGCCATGTTGATAACAAAAGTAAATGATAAACAAGTAAATGTACGGCTCCTCGGTAGCTCAAGGGGTGGATCAACTGTCTAGCGAACAGGAGGTTGTGTGTTCAATCTGCACCTGGAAAGGATATTTTTCTCATTCTTATTTATTTTTTACAGAAATTTTCTTGAAAAAGAAATAATATGGTTTGATGAAATGAGTCTTAAGTATATTGGACATTCAAAAAAATGCTTGTATTGAAAGTGCCACCATCTAGTCCTATGCACCTCGTAATACAACGATTTCTATGTATTAACATTCTTTTGTATACCATTGGTCGTATGAATTTCTAATTTACCAACAAGCATTAGAGTCACATAACTAAATGATCAATGACTTGTCAAAAATTTCATTGTTATTTAAAATCATCGTCATCTTTATTAAAACAAATGTGTTCGTCAGAAAATTACAATATATTCAATTCAATTAATTAATTAATATGTTATTCTAAAAATGCAAAAAGTTTTTTTTAGTACATTTCCGAATGTGCTGTCATAATATTTAATTTATAACATTTTAGAAACTATGCTTCAGGTCAAAACTTCGAAAAGAGCTTTTTGTTCGTCTTGGTGAGTTTAACGAAGCTTATCACACAGTTAAAAGTAATTAGGTTTTGACAAAATCTTATAAACATATTAATTACGATTATAGTGGACAATCTTTTAATTTTTAAAGTTATTCAGAGTGTATGAGTAGAAAATATAGGTCTTGAATTACGACGTATTCTAATGAGAAACCTTAAAATACACCTTTGTCATGATTTTCACCATTTTTTCTTACTTACTTTGAACAATCAGATTTTCAAAAATTTGACCTGCATATTTAGTGGTTACGTAATATCATCTGTAATTATTTTGGGATCTATTCAACGACATGTTGACAAGCAAGTTCAATACTGAAGTTAGGTTTTAGAGGAAAATGTGTTTCGGGATATAGCTGTATTTGGAAGTTTGGATAGGAGTCATAACCTCAAACACAGATGTCATGGTGCCCTTCTCCAAAGGCATATTAATAAATAAATTTTTTACACGAATCACTGCACTTATCTATGTTTATTTTGTTTATCCAGTGGACCTAGTTCAATGGTAAGTATCCTTATGTTTTAACGAACAAAACTTTGCTTTATAGTTGTAGTTTTAACAAGTTCTAGGCTCTAACAGTTGTTGTAAGGGTTATTTAGGTGAATTCCTTCCAGGACATAGTAGAATTTTTCAGAATCGTTTTCAATACATTCTTTACAGCTAAACTTCAAATTCATTGTATAATCTTGTTTTTTCTATGAAATTATTTTGGTGTTACGTGGGGTTAACAGTGTGGGAATAAATAATAAGCCGACTTGTAGTTTACTTGTGCTTTATTGCAATTAGTTATATTCGAAGAAAGTTGCTCTTGTCTCAATCTCACGAGCTCAGTCCTTCGGCTCTCGTGTCTCTAGCTGATCTTCGCTTTACTCTGTCCCTTCACTCTCCTTTTCCTATCGCTTCTCCTCTCTATTCCCCTACCTTTTGAGCCCAAGCCAGTGGAAGCGCACGGACGCACAGTGGGCAAAAACGGGTTTTTTTGTTCCAAAATCGTAGAACTCGCAAATGGAAATAGATAGATTGATAATTCTTTTTGGATATTGTAGTTCACTTAATGCAAAATATAGGAAAATTATAGGGAAGTATAATATACATTGTTCTAACCTCAAAAAAACGTCCGATTCTTGGTTATTTTCCAGAAAAATCAAGAAACAGGCTCAAAAAAAAAGTAACAGCTGAAAAACTTGTAAAAGTAATTACATTGATGCCACTATACCCAAATATTAATTTTATACTGATTTTATTTCTTATACTGACTCAACATAACCTCAATACACGCATGAAATGAAAATATGCTACTTTGTTTAAAAAATCATTGTAAATCGTCCTAAAAAATTAACATCTGAATTATTTTTCCAGATACAAACACAAATCCCAGAACAAACCATTGTAGAATCGGAATTTATATTATTTTCCTGTTTTATAACCACAAAAATTATTAAAACTTATGTTAGGAAAAAAAGGAAATTTTCTTCTATATTTAAAAATATTGCCTTACTGTAAAAAAATTTGTGTTAAACAATACCTATTTATGCAGCAAAGAAGAGAACTATATCTACAACAATAGTGAAAGTGACGTCGATGAATTAGAATCATTTAACGAGTGTGATGAGAGTGANTTGATTTCCTTTATTATTTACAGGTGAGGCGTCGCTATTGATGTCCTCTACAAGGACTTGGTAGTATTGGCTTTCAAGGTGTATGTGCTTGAATTCTGCGTTTTTTCCCCCATAAAGTGTTGGTATACTGTCTTACCAGGTGCCACTTATAGGTGTATGCATATATTATCTTTATACTGTAGTGAAAATATAAAAGCGCATTTCCGGTCCCCGAATTCATGGTTATTATTGAGTATTGTTTTTGCTTCTTTTGGGTCTTTACATTTATTTATCCATTTTGACTCACGTAGCGCTTTTCTAAATTTGTCTGTTGATTCTGCCAAAACGTAAGGAGTATTAATCAATGAAACAGACAGCTCCTATCTTTTGGGGACGTCGATCATTCTTAGCCGTTTGTAGGGTTCTGCCTATCGGGTCCCTGATATTCAAGTCTTCACATTTTCTTCGTCGTTCATCACGATTGGTATATCATCGCCATGATTCTTATGCCATCGTTTCCCCTAATGTATTTCTGTTTAACGTCGATTGAGATCTTTGCTTGAAATCGATTTGTTGATTCATTAAGTATTGATTTTAAATTGGTAATTAGATCTCTGTTGTTATTATAATTTTTGTTTCCACCGTCGGGTTTTTGTGCATCTGGCGGTCGTTGGCTCGCATGTTCCTTCGGTGCCGTTCGGCTTGGTTCGGTCATTTCCGTCCCTTGCTCGTCTACCTACTGTCTACCTTTGCCTCTACTCTCCTTCTGCTGGTCCTGTACCCCTCTCTTATATTCCGATCTCTCTTTACCTTCTTTGTCTCCATCAGGTGTTGGTGTTGTTACTAATTCCTCTATTGCCTCCCTAGCTTTTCGCTCTCTCTCTCTCTCTTTTTCTGCTCTCTCCGCAGCCTTGCTATCCCGCACTAGATGGAATCCCGAATGTTCTGCCAGCTTGGGTTTCCTCTGTGTTGCTGCCAGTGACTCGCAATGTGCAATAATAATCTTTTCCGAGTTGTGCGAATGCTCGACAGTATAAGAATAGTCCGGGATTATTTTTCCCTTTCTTTTGACACTTTTTCTAGATTGCTGTGACGATTGGGCCACCAAATTTGGCGTCCAGCACTTTTGACACTTTTTTTTCACTGTATAATGAGCGATACATTCTTTTGCTTTTCTTTATTTTATTACGTTCATTAATCGAAAAACATAATTAAAAAATTTTTTTTTTTTTTTTTTTTCATCACTACTTATATTTCACATTATATTTTACGATATATTCGTTTCGAAAATGATCGTTGTCGAGTATGCGCTGGTCGTTGAAAAAAATTTTTCTTTCTTTTTTTGTTACTGTTGATACCTATTTATTTTTCTCTTAGTATTATTTTATTATGAGCACTATCCTCCTTTTCTATTATTGCTATTAATCTTTCGAGTTGATCCATAGGTCACCGAGTGGTGTTGCTCTCTGATGTTGTTTCATTTACTGTTCGCTTTCTGTTGTATTGGTCATTATCTGTAAACAATCTATAACACGTATTAGTCAAAAGCCCCCACCCCCAATGGGAAACAGTACTTCGATGCAACCGTTGTAATGAAGAAGGATAAGGTGTGTTGAGTAAATATACCGAATCTTCGCACCCAATGTACTACGGAAAATTTGATGTGTTAATAATTTATTATGTGAATAGACTTCTTTCATTCGGTAGTTATATCTTGTACCCCTTTTACACGTATATTTTTTTGACTTATATTTTATTCTTACTTTTCTATAACTAACTGGTTTTATTTTTGGGTACGGAATGCTGATACTAGTTTTCTTATAAAATATAGCATCGTTTTTTCTTTTTTTTTTCACTACTTTTATTATTGGACTCTGAGGGATATATTTTTTATTAATTGCATACGTAGTCAAATCATATACAAAATGTATATTTTTCCTTTGTGTTTTTTTCACCTGATGTCAGTTAAAAATGTTTCTAAGCCATAATAAATGTTTGGTTTTTTTCTGATAAGGGACTGTGTACATTGTTGGAAGGGAAAATTTAAAGACAGTTCATAGGTATTTTTAGGCAAAAGTTTATTGGTTCTTTTCTCATTCCTGTATAACACACAAACTTTTCTTTTTTCGGCTTCTTTTCTACTGGACACCTTGTTAGCCAATACTAGGGTTTTTGGCTTCGTTGTCATTCATCAAGATATGTTATATTTTATTTTTTTTCTGGTGCGTATGTTTTCTGCCATTGAAGTATTGATATTTACTGATGATATCATGTGCTGTTACAGTAGCAGGGTTGCTCAATCATTCTGGCAATCTACGTTTAATTCTTACTGCAGATTCTTAAGAATTATATCACAGATATCTGCTTCGGATGTTCTGAATTCGTCTACAAGACTGATGACTTATATGATTCTTGTGAGCAGGGTTTTTCCCATATAATTACACATGTATGTACATATACACAAATTTTTTTTTATATATATTTTACAGCCATTGTATTTTCTTCTGAGAACTGTGTCCTATAGGCTCTACAATGTTGTGTTAATGTGCATGTATATGCTGTTGTCATTGACATCGTGAAATGCTGCCTTAGATTTCATTGTGATTTTAATCCCTTCCAGAGTGGAGGAGACCTTATCTTAAATGTCTTCCAAATCAAATATGTGTGAGTATTTTCCTTGTTCAGTTTTATTTTAGTCTCGTTGTGTAAAACGAATCTCCAGAATTTTCAGTAGTTATTAATGTCCTCTGATAACTGTTCAATCTGAATCTTATGATTAATTATGCAATTATAGTTTTTTTTTTCTCTGTGATCTCCAATAGACAATTCCTAAGGTTGAACTAGGGTCCATCTTTTTTGATATTTTAATAGTAGGTAAGGAATATTGGGAATGACCATGAATATAGTAATTGACGAATTATAGCTGAGGGCGCGTTTAGTAAAAATTTTCAATTGTAGCTGTATTTCTTTGTAATTGAAATCAAAATAATTTAAAAATAAGACTTTTTTCTTGGAAATGTGCATATCTCACCTCCTTTAAAATCTACTAATTACACTATTCTAAAGTGTATCACATGTAATTGTAAGTGTACTTGAAAATGTTTTGTTATTCAATTCTTTTTTTTTTTTGTATTGTTAATAATGTTTTTCTTTTGACTGTGTTTTTTCCATGTTTTTTTTGTTCTTACAAAAATACAATACAAATTATTATTATTTACTATTTTATTATTATTGTTATTCTTATTATATTATTTCTGATAGTTCTGAGTGTAAACATATAATTTTCTCCTCATGTGTTA
>NW_019379642.1:405765-440260 GCF_000648655.2 Copidosoma floridanum
CTTTTTTTTTTTTTGCTTTCATTGTGCACGTGCGTCCAAGAGCCACGATGAGGAAAAATTTTAAATTTTTATATTATACAAAGAAAAAAGGTTCCTTTCTAATAAGTTATATACGTACTTGTTGGCGTTGATTTCGTAAGGATAAGTTCCCGAATTCTGAAACGTCTGTACGTTACGTTTATGTGTGCATTTCTCTGTATCTGTCTACATGTTTAATTATTTACTCTCTATTTTTCTGCACTTTTGTTTTTTTTCTTCCAAGGGCTGAAAAAAAAAAAGTATTTATTCTGCAGTGCTTGTCTACATGCGCTACGCGTATTGCGTTGTCCCTTTGTAATTTTTCGTTGTCATTTTTGTAATCCATGCCCGTTATTTCATATGGCCCCTCAAAATGGTCGTCGTACTTCCCTTTTGGTGGTTCTTTTAATATGTATATCATTTTCCCTTCCATGAAGATTTTTGTATTCAGTTTCTTGTTGTAATAGTATTTTGATCTGTACTTATTTTGGGTCTGTGTTATTGCTGCTAGCATTCGTAATTGTGTGAGGTTTCCTGTTATTTGTCGTCGTAAGTTTGTGTATGTATGTCCTTTTTCCGGCTGCTTAACGCTTGACGGAAGTCTTACACGTTGGTCGAATACGAGCTCGTGTGAGGAGTAGCCTATGATCTCGTGCTCTTATGCCAGTGCGCACAGTGGTAGTACCTCGTCTAATTTTTCAGTTTGGCTAACATATGCCCTTAAATATTATGTCAGGACATGGTGCATACGCTCGATCGCACCGTTGCTTTGCGGGTGATAAGCTGTGCTCCCGATTTTGTTGACTTTAAATGGTTTGGCGAATTTCTCCGTAGTTCTGTTTATGAAGTGTGTCCCCCTACCTGATAATAATTTTTCTGGGGCTCCGAAGTATGCAATGAATCTATCCGTTAGGGCTCTCACTGCTTCTTCTGCCGTTGCTTTCTGAACGGGGGCCAGCACTATATATTTGGTTAGCCAATCTTCTATTGATAAAATGTGTGTATTATTGCGAGCTGATGGCTGGTTTATTGGTCCATAGAAGTCTATCGATATTTTTTCGAATGGTCTGCTCGGAGTGTCAGTGATCACCATGGATTGTTTTGTTTTTATTCGCACTAGCTTTTCGTTTGGCATAACGAGCAGCCGAGTACGTATTGCCTTACGCCTGGCCTCATATTTTGCCAATAAAAGTCTTTCGCTATTTTGCTATACGATTTATTAATACCATGGTGTCCTCCTACTTCCAACTTGTGATATTCTTTTATCAACTTATGTCTCTGATCTACTGGTGGCACTATCAATGTATTTGTGTATAACGTAGCGTTCATTTTTATGTCTTTGAGGATTTCCTTAAACTGTTTGACTACGTACGACCATTGGTTGAGATTTTGCATTGCTCTGTCTCTTACCAGTTGTATCGTTTTTAATTTGTTTACTATTACCAGTGACCTAAGGGTTACCACATATTTCTTTATGTCGGATTTAAACGCTGAATCCTCGAAGAGGGTTTTCGCGTACATTCGAATAACGCACACCTTCCTTATTTTGGATAGCATGACCTCGCCAACTGCCTTTATCTCGTTATTCATGACTACAGAATATTTATAGCCTTGCTCGTATAGTGCGTCAATAGACTCTGTGCCAAAATATCGTATGTTATTGTTAAGAACACTAGATTATCGATGTACCTGAACAGGTGATCTTCGACTTTTCTCATTTTTTGAAATGGGGTGGGGTCTGTGTTGCCTTGCGGGGCCCATGGAGGTATGTCCTACATACTCTATACTTTTCTATTGTGCCCGCTTTGTCGAAAATTTTTCTCTCCTCGCCGGAACTATCGTCGTTTTCTTCTATTAAAGCTTTATTTAGGCCCCGGTCGCTATCTGGTGAGAGAGAGTCTTGTTTGCTGTTAGTGTTCAGTGGTGGTGGAGGCTTAGGCTGGGGCATGATTTGCTCTTCATCAACCTTCTCTCTTTCTTTCTCTCTCTTGCTTTCTTTGTCACTCTCCGTATGCCATGCACCCTGTTCACCATTCTCTCCGTCTCTTTTGCTTACATATTGTTCGTTGCTGCTTTCTTCAAGATTTTCTTCTGTGTTATTTTGAGATTTCTGGTTATCAGGGTCGTTCTCTTGATTTCCTTTATTATTTACAGGTGAGGCGTCGCTATTGATGTCCTCTACAAGGACTTGGTAGTATTGGCTTTCAAGGTGTATGTGCTTGAATTCTGCGTTTTTTCCCCCATAAAGTGTTGGTATACTGTCTTACCAGGTGCCACTTATAGGTGTATGCATATATTATCTTTATACTGTAGTGAAAATATAAAAGCGCATTTCCGGTCCCCGAATTCATGGTTATTATTGAGTATTGTTTTTGCTTCTTTTGGGTCTTTACATTTATTTATCCATTTTGACTCACGTAGCGCTTTTCTAAATTTGTCTGTTGATTCTGCCAAAACGTAAGGAGTATTAATCAATGAAACAGACAGCTCCTATCTTTTGGGGACGTCGATCATTCTTAGCCGTTTGTAGGGTTCTGCCTATCGGGTCCCTGATATTCAAGTCTTCACATTTTCTTCGTCGTTCATCACGATTGGTATATCATCGCCATGATTCTTATGCCATCGTTTCCCCTAATGTATTTCTGTTTAACGTCGATTGAGATCTTTGCTTGAAATCGATTTGTTGATTCATTAAGTATTGATTTTAAATTGGTAATTAGATCTCTGTTGTTATTATAATTTTTGTTTCCACCGTCGGGTTTTTGTGCATCTGGCGGTCGTTGGCTCGCATGTTCCTTCGGTGCCGTTCGGCTTGGTTCGGTCATTTCCGTCCCTTGCTCGTCTACCTACTGTCTACCTTTGCCTCTACTCTCCTTCTGCTGGTCCTGTACCCCTCTCTTATATTCCGATCTCTCTTTACCTTCTTTGTCTCCATCAGGTGTTGGTGTTGTTACTAATTCCTCTATTGCCTCCCTAGCTTTTCGCTCTCTCTCTCTCTCTTTTTCTGCTCTCTCCGCAGCCTTGCTATCCCGCACTAGATGGAATCCCGAATGTTCTGCCAGCTTGGGTTTCCTCTGTGTTGCTGCCAGTGACTCGCAATGTGCAATAATAATCTTTTCCGAGTTGTGCGAATGCTCGACAGTATAAGAATAGTCCGGGATTATTTTTCCCTTTCTTTTGACACTTTTTCTAGATTGCTGTGACGATTGGGCCACCAAATTTGGCGTCCAGCACTTTTGACACTTTTTTTTCACTGTATAATGAGCGATACATTCTTTTGCTTTTCTTTATTTTATTACGTTCATTAATCGAAAAACATAATTAAAAAATTTTTTTTTATTGTTCCACGAGACTAAGTGATTTTCGTGCACACGACAGATTGTAAAAAATTTTTTCTGTATCTCACTTCTGACACCAGTTGTTACGTAGGGCTTACGGTGTGGAAATAAATAATAGGCCGACTTGTGGTTAACTTGTGCTTTATTGCAATTACTTATATTCGAGGGAAGTTGTGCGTGTCCTAATCTCGTAGACCCGGTCCTCCCACTCTCGTGTCTCTAGCTGATCTCCGTTTTACTATGTCTTTTTGCTGTCCTTTTTATGCAGCGGAGGCGCATACATGCATAGCTATATGCTATCGTACGTAACAGTAGCAATTATATATACAAAAGAACTATTGTCAGTAGACATAAGATTCTGACTACAAGCCATTATGTTAAATGACATTGCCTTGGCTAGGTGCACATGGTGCTATTCGTGAAGCATTATGTATGGAAAGCCTTATAATAATGTTCGATTAGTTTTTCTTAAATTTTGTTGACAAGTAATAGTTTTTTATGAATAAGTATTTGTAATAATTTAAATTGCATTTATTTAACAATTTTTATGACATTAAAAGAAACAAATAACAGACTGTCAAACAAGTGAAAAAACTAGGGCAGCCCTATCGTTGGTTCTGTTAGAGTTATGAATTAAACCAACAAACATATAAGGACTATAGTACTTTAAAAATGTTTATTAGAATAACTATATTTCAGTCTTGATACACGTTAAAACTTTAAGAACTTGAACTTCTTAATTATGTAACCCAGTCAATCTTACAAATGAGAACCCTAATGCTACCTCTATCTTACATACATCTCCTAGACTCCTCAAGTCAGGAGAAATTGTTATTCTGAAGTATCCATATGTATATATTTCAGTCATAGGAACTGTAAAAGTTTTGTGACTCAGCAAGAGCCATGAAAATGTATAGAATATAAACTAAAATCTTTAAAGTATTACTTCACTCACAGTTTCTTCGTAATTTATAGATTCCTAGTATTATCTTACAACCATTTATATACACGACTTTAATATATGCAGTAGTAGGATTGAAAGGAAGTTACAATGATTTTTTTCTTTTCACTACACCAGTTATTCTTAGTGCACTTTCTTCAGCTGCCATTGGTAAGTTATGCTTAACGTTATTCTATTATTATGCAATGATTTTCATGTAATACATCTTTTTAGGATGCATGATGTCTGCAGTATTTGAATCAATTAGCACCGCTTCACTTGCTTCTGTTCCAATCGATTTTCTGACATTAATTTTTAGTGGTATCTTCTTGCAATTAAGGTAATTATTTGAGTTTTTTCAATTGTTTACAAAGTCAATAAAATATACTAACGCTTATATTATCTGCTAATACTAAGTATGCCTGAAAGGTACAAAGAATCATGTAAAAATATGAACAAAGAAGTGGTATTTATACAGTAATAGATCAGTAAAGTGAACTTGTTATACTTTATTTAAGCTTAATTCTTTTCTTTTACATTAAAATATTTTATTATAGTTAATCGACTGTTACAGTTGCCAAAAACTTCTCAAGTGATTAATACAGACTTGTCCAAAGTTTTACACAAAAACATTACGAAAATAGAAATTTTTTTATAACTTCCAAGTGTTCAAAATTAAAAGTGAATCAAACTGTTTTTCATACTCCATATACAAAGACGGAGTAGAAAAAGTGAAGTAAACCTTAGAAATTTAGACATTGAACTTGTATATAATGAGCATGCATATGATGATAAATATTTGATACTGTTAAACGAATTACTTAACTGAGTGCTGATTAAACGAAATACTACTTTGTCGCATGAGTACCACGCTATTAATAATAAAAATGACGCGCGTGTGAACGTTAACAAATTGCAATGCATAAGGTACGCACTTCTTCATGAGTCATGATGCTTCTGAAAGGCACTAGCTCCCGTTGCAGACTAAGTACATAACGATCACAGTGGCAATCTGTATAAAACTCTGCATGTATACATAGAGGAGTAGCTGTTGTCTAATACATACCATTGGGTCTAAACTAATGTCCAAGAACTATTTTTGCTATTCCTATAATTTTTTTTTTCCTTCAGAATTTTTCCCTACTGATTTACGAAAGGTTAAAAGCATAGAAGAACGTACATTTAAGAAGAGGTCAATTACCTGAAAGTCCATTGGTAGCTACTATGATCCACACAACAACCTAACATGAAATAAAAAGTAATATGAAAACAAATTAAATATTAAAGCATGCACAAGCAAAATTTACGAAACCAGCAGCAAGCAATAGCAGTAAATAAAAGTGTTAACCATGGTTAATCCAGATAAGCAATATTATTAGCTTTTCAAGGAATCAGCCTATTTTCGTCATTGTAATAAACTTTTACACTTTTCTCGTGTGTAAGGTAAAACGAGAAAGAAGAACAGTTGTGATCTTTTCACCTTTTTCTTATTTACAGATGTCAAAAAAAAGTGTGAATTGTGACCTCTGACAAGGTAACAGAATCTTTGAAATCCCAGGGCACGGTCAGCTGACTTCCCTTCTTACTACTATCCACAAAAAGCAAGTTGACGAAAGTGCGACTAACATTTGGAATTATTTAATTATTTATGCAACAGTATGCTTAACCAAAACTACCCTCAAATTCAATTATTTCAACTATTACAAAAAGCCGACAACTCGCAACATATACCCAATTTTATAACTATTTTAATAATTATAATTATTATCATTGTTGTCATTGTTATTATTTACAATGTTACTACTATTATTTTTGTAACTATAACATAAATATTGTAGTTACAGCCATGACTACTGTCGTTTGATCAACCTATTTTATTCCGTTCAGTAAAACCTTATTCTGTATTGCAGTACACTAGCAATTTATTAAACTAACTGCTTAGTCGAAATGTTGAGCAATATTTATTGCTATTTTTGCAGTAAAATTTGTTAAATAAACAAACTGTGCTCTGCATTAGTAATCAATAGTAATACTCCATCTTAACAATAGTACAAGATTGTAGCCAATATTAAAAAATGTAAAATGTAAAAGAGAAAGACAGGGCATGAGTAACTAAATCACTTTTCTTTTCCTTGAGCCAGATGCGGTAACTTTTTCATTTTGAGCCATCATCTGATCAAGGTATAGAATTTAAGATAAAAGGGCCCCGAAGCCTCGAAAAGAGTCAGTTATCTGTCGAACAGAAGACTTGCTTGTCAAAGTCTTCCTCTGCTACCATATGGTCTCTACTACAAAAAGTTCTCATTTTTGCCTAGAATGGTAGACTTGGTAGATAAAATTTGTTTCTGCCATCTCATAGTCACCACGAGACAATAGTGACCCAGTATATTGATGGCTTAGTTTTGCTCCACTATAGAGAGCCCTCCTTGGTATCTGGCCGTTCATAAAGTATCCTTAGTCACTAGCCCTACAGAGTATTTTTTAGAATTATGAATAAATATAAGTAAGTTGTATTCTAAGTCTACTAATTCTTTTCTTTTATTTTGTTTTACTTCATTTTTTTTAAGTATACTGCCAGTACGGACAGAGAAAGAAACATTCTGTTTAAATAAAAATAAACATTTAAAGTACGTAATACTTGAAGAGCGTACCGCTTTTTAGGATGGTGGTGATAGTTTGTAAAATATGATGATTTGGAGTTTTTGTATTAATCCTTACGTAAATGCTCAAGGGTATACTACTACTTGGGGCGGTGATGGCAGCATCTAGTACCACGTTGGTATTATCGCAACCACGAATCACTCCCTCATAAATACTAGAAAATGTACCACTGCTCAGAAAATCAGTGGCAACATGGAGAATAAGGCGTGTTTGATCTTGCTCTTTCCCATTTAGACAGGTCGTGTACACTTGGGACTGTGAGAGCAGCAATTGATAATGCCAAATTATCAGGGGTCACCACATTGCAGACAGCTTGCGATCACCTTGCCTCCAACCTTAGGGACGACCTATTGATTCCAGGCTACTACGCAAGCTGAGGCCTAAACATACGTCGCGTCGATGTTATACTGTCAAATGATGAAACTAAAAATTGACCAAATACAAGATATGTGTGATTTAGTGTATCAAAGAAAATGTTAGATAATGACCGACGTGGCTTGGCCCACATAAGCCAGCATCTGCAAACATACCAGCGAATCTTTAGTTTGTTGACTTGAGACCCTACTCCGCATTTGTTGTAGAACTACTCACTACAATGACTCAGCATTTTTAATAGATTTCTATACCAAAATTCTGTACAAAATTTTCAAAGCTTTTCTGTTGCGATAGAAAAATTAATAATAATAATTCACAATAATTATTCGTTTCCATGTTATTATTATATGTCAAATTAGACAAAATAAAAAAAAAAAAAAAAAAAACTGTCATAAGACGTTTCGTCCCATATCGTAGAGGTTGTGGAGACATTGTATCAGGTAGGTAAAAAAGTGCAATATTTTTCACTTTCTTAAAAATATTTTAACTCGTCATTATTAATGGTCTATTTTATGCTTCTTATTCGATCTTGATGCATTATTACTCAAAAATTTTTTACTAAGTTGTATTTATAAAATAAGTTATAATGTTTTGGTACTAATATGAGTTCATAGTGTATTGATTTTTTACAACTATGTATATTCAATTTCTAAGAAATGCATCAGAGTAGTTCATAAATAATTCAACTACGTAACAATGTAAGTCATGGTAACAAACAAATAGATTCAAAAATGTAATGCTGTGCTTAATAAATTAGGTATGAAATACTTTTTGATGTTTGTTTATGACACGATCTGGTCGCATATATAACGTGCTGTATGAAAATTTTTACAAAAACTCTTTCATACATGTTCTTGCAATTGAAACAAAAAATTTAGCTTTCAGCACATTTATCATCAAAAGAGACAAAAAAAAATATTTTGAATTTTTCTTCCACAGTTAACTTACATAAATGAGCACTATTATAGATAATAATATTCTTACTGACTTGATTTTGGCCAGGTGTTTTTTCAATTAGGTAAAAAATACTGAAGAATGACTGTCCCCTTCTCTTTTACTTAAAAACTTTCATTCATTTTTTTAGCCCTACAATAAACATTGGAACTTATGAGACTGTTTTTCTTAAGACGGTAGCTTGCGAAGTAAAAATCCTACCAAAGCCAAAATGAAGTGACTAATGTCCTTTGAAGTGTAAATCTGATTGTTAGTGTGTTAAAGTCACACAGCTTCGATTATAAAAACAACTATGAGAAGTACGGTAAGTCACTCTGCAGAACAACACTTTGACTATGAATTTAATCTTTTGTGAAGAAGTTGGCTACATTTATTTCTTGAACAATTAAAAAAATAGTGACAATTTCTTATTAAGCAGTAAACTAATATGTGTGTTTCTAATACTTTTGAAAAAGCATTAAGTTTATCCAAAAATTTGTCATAAGGTTCTCTATTGTACAGACATTATTAAAAATTGGTTGCGTTTAATAATAATAACGCTTTAATAAGAAACAAACTGTATTAAAATTCTAAATAGTAAAAATCATTAAATTAAAGTCAAAAACTACTTTGATAATATTTGTTAAGACACGAGAAATCCTTTTACGAATTACGGAAAATGAGCAAGCACACCTTGTAGCAAATAATACAATGAATAAAGATAAGAAACGTACATACAGATAGAGAGCAAGGGTAGCTACTCTCACATGCATGCATTCGGACATAAAGTGTCTACGGTGAACAGACAAAATCTGGCGTGCGTAATTTGTCAGAGCATAAAGTGTCCACTAAACAGTATGTCTGCGGTTTCCTGAAGATAGCACCACTATTCCATCTCTATTACATAAGTGTGTGTGCTGGTATGAATGTACAATACATTCAATAATTTTAACTTAATAGTAGAAAAATTTACGTGTATTGTTATTTTGCTTCTACAAAAAATTTTGTCTACATGTCACTAATTAATAACAATAACATTGAAACCAAAGCATTTTTCAACGTTTTTCTCTTGGAAAAATTAATTTTAGAATAAAAGTAATTGCAAATATTTTATAACGTTTCAGATATTTATTCGAGTAAAGGGCAATGCAATCGTTATAAGATAAACAAAATTAAAAAAAAAACTTTTACTTAAAAGACAAGATACCAACAATTGGCACCTTTTATAATTATCACGGACTACAATTTAAATTTAATTCATATGATCTCCTTAAGCGACTTGCTTATTTATCCATTGAAATAATGTCAATTAAAACACTATACTTAATGTGTCAAGCAGAATTATTTATTTGCAAGTGTATGTGTGCAAACTTCAATGCACATATAAATATATACTCATTTTTCTCCATGCCAAACAAGTTTAACCTACTTTTAAGACTCATACTTGGTGCATCTATTTTACAGAGGGGAGTGCAATAAAAAGGCAAACTAGGAACAGTAGGAAAAAGGGAGGGAATAGCTCCATCCTCGATAGCTAGCTGATATTCGTCAGTGAGGTGTGCTAGTGATCCAGCTACAGACGAATATAACTAACACTTGCACTCATACGTACTATTATAATGAAGGCAACATTAACATAGTAAACTAGGAGACTTGCATGTGTTTGCAGTCGTATGCCTATAATTTTCCAAATACATGCCAGTTTGGATAGATTGCTGGTACGCCACACTGAGAAGCACCATTACTGTGAGAGTATACCTCTCAAATATTTTTCATAGAAACGCATAAAAAATAAAGGAAGTTTTGTTGTAAAACCTAGTAGTAACTCTACACTTCTATTTGTAGATCCAACCTATAAAAAATGTTGTAGTGAAATTATAAGAGTACAGTTATTCCTTATACTTTGCTAGACATAGTGCTTGTGATATCTGAAATTAAATACTTTTTTACCTTTTCTCTAACATCATCCTTTTACAAAAAATATATTACTATTACTATCGACTAGAAAAACTAATGTACTCTTTGCATGAGTAATGGTAGACTAATGTTCAACACTTTTTTTTACTATCTGCATGATAAGTACAATGAGGCATTAAAATAACAAGAAAAAAAAAAAATCACTTCTTATAGTAAATACATAACTAATAGTATGTTTTCTTATAGGGCTGCGTAAAAAGTAAGTTGCTCACAGTTCTTAATAAGCCAAAAAAACTGTCCCGCAAGAATAAGTATATGCTTTTTTAAAATAAAGTCTTTATTTTTAGTGTGCTGCATTAAAAACAAAGGTGATATAGAAATTTAAGGGAAAATTTGTAATGTAAATCAATAAACAGTCCTGCCTGTAACTCCACAAGGTTTCATATTCAGCAAACATACTGACTCTGTATAATACGCAAGATTTAACTAAGATAAAATTTCTACGAGTTAAAGTTTGAACCTACTATTGTTCGTTATGATACTGTATATAAAAAATAGAATACTGTTATATTCACTTTTGTTCTAATAAAATTCTTATAACATACAAATACAAAACGCTGTAGATACAAGGTACAGCACAAGTTTACATACAAAAAAGACACACACACACACACACATATATATGTATATATGAAGTTCCACGTNTATATATATATGTTTTTATATCCTCCTACACTACAAAGAAATTTCTTAGAATCATTCCACACATTCTCCTCTACCCCCTTTGCCCTTCCTCAACCGCCCCGTAAATAAAAAACGATTCTACCGGTATTTACATCATTTTTACTCGGTTTAATTTTTGTGTAGCGACCTTTCCTCCTCTCTCATTCTCTCAACTTAAATTTAAAGAAACCTCCTCAGACCCTCACTAACCCCCTCTGCCATCCACACAATTATATAACCCAATAACCAAATGACCCAACAAGACTCCCATTACAGTTTTAAGGAACTCCCTTCAGCTATCCTCTAGCCTTATTTCTAAATAAGGTTAGATTATATCGTGTATTACGTCATGTTTAGTTCAATAACTTTTAAGAACCTCTCCTCCCAGCTGTTCTGACTTTGTTTAATAAACTCACTTCAACCCCCTCACAATTTGTAAAGATATTATCTCAGCAATGCTCTTATATTTGTTGCAGCCCTTTTCAGCCACATTTCACTACTTCCTTAATAATTTTACTATCTATATAATGTATTAAGAAATTTCCACACCATCCATGAGGTAGTAATATGGCATGCTGTTTCTTTTATCTTAAATTCTTCATAAGCTTATTAATTGCATTATTTTGTATTAACATAGCAATTGTACCTGTTTTCAATTAAGCTCATATGGAGATTAGTTTTGTCAAGTGTTGTTTTAAAATTTTATTAGAAAATTCATGAAAATATCACTTTTAGATTTAACAACACCTTTATAAGTAGCATATGATTTATGCTATAATGTATTTTAATTCTTCTTTTAACATGATTTAGAGTTTTATCATTCAAGAACTAAGTAAATTAGTTATAAAAAGTAAGTATAAGTATAAGTATATTTATTTAACAGTTATTAAAATCTTTACCAAAAATTTGGAACAAACATCAGTTAATCATAATTAACTAGGCACTTGCGATCGTTACATTTTTTCTTTTCCAGTATCTAGTTAAAATTTCAAAAATGTTTTACAATTAAACAAATATTAATATTAAGCTTAGAAACAATGACCAAAGATATGATAGTTTAATACTTATTTAATGTTTTCTTGTATAATTATGCATTTATTACTATTTTTTAAAATGTGAGAGATCCACCATAAATTTTCGTCTAAGACAATCAATTTATTACTAAAAGAAATATTTGTATTAATTAAATCACGTAATAGTCTTTAATTTACTTCTAAAACCTTTTCTTAAAATTTTTCAGAGTTCTCTAGTAATTTGAAAATTAAATTTGGCTGTCATGAAGTAGTATTATTTTTTATCTTTAATAAAAAACTGTTAACATTTTTTCCATCGATTTTTGCCCCAAACATCTTAAGACATTATTAATCAAGCAAAAAATTTCTCAATTCGCATGGCAGCATAGAGTTGCATGCTTCTTCAAAATATTATGCATTTGGGAATCGTGTTTTCTTAAACTGAAAGTCACAGAATCATTTTAAATTGTACTGTAGAGTATTCCGTTAACTATCCTTTGATTTTTAATCAATTTTGCTATAATAATGTGACATAAAATTAAATTACGAAAAATGCTCCATGTTCTCATTAGACGGTCTCGTAAATCGACGTATTAATAAATTATTGTGATCTCTTTTTTTTTATACTTAAATTTTCTTACTCAATTAAAACAATAGTATTCTTGAATATTCACAAAAAGAATTTTGTCGTGCAAGATTTTGGCAAAGTGACAGACTAAAATTCTTTTGCTGCTACCGTGGGAGAATATGAAACGTGCTTTGAGTCTTAATAATAACAAATTAAAGCAACTTTTCAAACAATGATGATTGAAAATATTTTAGTTTATATTACAATCATTTTTTTTTCTCATTTAGTGCTAATGTCGTAAGTAAATAAAAAAATTATTTATAGTTAAAAAATTCAATGTTAACTTTGTCATATGACATCTAAATTTCTGATAAAAATTCTGATAAACCCTGTTTACACTTAGTTATATACATATGAAGACTCCACTTCTGTAGAAATATGTTTGCAAAAATAGCTTGATTTTATAAAGTTTTTTTTTTGTATGACATTTTTGTTTGTATCTGTTCCATTTTATAACAAAATTTTTTCCGAACTATTGTTCTTTTATCTTGTTTGACCATTTGTGATGCATAAAACTTTTTCGTTTTTTATTAGAAATTTCAATATTTACATAACTTTGCAACCTTTTTTTATTTATAATCATTTTGGTTTATAATTTTCTTCAGTCTCTCCCTCATTCCAACATTATTAAGTTGTCATACTGTAAACAACTAATTGCTAGTTATCCAATTAGCTAGATTGTCTGTGCAATTTTGTTTTGGTAAAAATACTTATCTTAAGTACCTGATCCTTGGTAACTGTATTTACTGGATTTTCAGTTGTAGTATGAAGAAAATAAATATTTCGAAAACCTTATTCCAAATAGCTTCAGATGTGTACTTGTCCATGCCTTTATAATTCAGTAGGATTTTTTCATAACAAGGACCTTATTCTTCGTCACCAAAGACATAAGTTTTCCTACGCTTTTATTTATTTATTTAATTTTTTTCTTAAAGTAATGTTCTAAGAGCATTTTCTCTACTTAATCTTATGTTCTGTCTGGTAAGTGCTTTTATTTACTAATTGAATAAAAATTTTAAGCGCATAATTCCCAGTCACCCAATGTGCTGGATTTAATGCAGTTTTATTAAAACAAAAATAAATAACAATAAAACATCTGAAGCATTTACGTTCTATTAGCCATTTGCACTGTCTGGAACATGCTTTTATTTATTCTATTTCTCTATATTAACTCAATGGACTAGTTAGACCAAAGTTTATATTTGTAAAACTGCAAATTGTCAGTAGCTAGATACTGCTGGACGTTTTCTACAGCATACCTTAATATGGTTACCAGTCAGACGTGGAGAAACATCATACTTCTAAGTTTTACGCATTATACTTATCTCACTAAACTAGACACTTAAATAGACTTCATTTTTGTTAGTGATGGATCTCGTTGTGATCGTTAGCCATAAGTTTGGTTTCCTACTTTTTTTAGGCATGACGTATTTTTAACCAAACAGAACTTTTTGATTCTCTCATCTACAGTCAAAAAAATGTTAAGTCAAGGTTTCTTATTGTTAGACAAAGAAAATATTTGATGTGACCTTTTGTCCATTTAATAGGACATGCTACTCGCCCTTACCACAATTGTCAAGAACGTTAATTTACCAATGTGACCTTAACGAAACTCTATGGTTAAAATGCTTGATATTGGAGCATCATGATAAAAAAGCGATCAATCTCTTTGTTCTACCCTGAACTCAAATATGTGATGTGCAGACACTATGCAACATGAACGACATAGAGAAAAATGGTAAGAGAGAAGAATCATCTGCTCTTGATACAACTGCGTAACTAAATCAAGAATGATGTTCGTTATGTAATGTCTTACTACTACAACAGGATCTTAAACTGTATGGATGTTCAGGAGATCTAGCATTGCGCTGATGAGATTGGCATACGTGTAAGGAGTTGCACGACTGACTGCCTCAGTGCTAATGTTAACGTCGTAAGTGCACATTTTACTAACTGTAGTGATGGGATTGATGCATGAGGCCTTGAGTAAGCTTTAGAATTGATAACTTGGAGATAATGTTTTTATTCTACTACCTTACCCTCAATGGCATATTAAATGTTCTTAATTTGATAAAGTTAAATGCCAGTGATCCTGACGACTGAGAAATGTATACTTTAGATTTTCCGTGTCCTACTGCACATTTTGCATTTCTCATTCCAGTCTATGGTTCTTACAACGAACTAGAAAAGTGCTATCCTTAAAATTGTCCTGTCCCTAAGTATATTCTACAGTGTGGCCTTGATAATGAAAGGCTAATTGGTGTCATGGAAATATTGTCCAAGCTTCTGGAATTTGTTGCATTGCAACTGATTGAAGAGTTCACTGAAAGTCAGCAGATAGTAAATGCTTGATCCACAGCGGTTAGGATTTTGTAAGGCTTCGCAGTGCCCACTCCACCCTTATTCAGATTATTGGTCGTGTATTATGGGCTGTTTACAATAAAAAGTGACAACTACAACTTCTATTAATTGTTTTAGAGCTACTAATCTGGCAAATGTCGATCGTTTGATGGTAAAAATTAAAGTCCTGGAATGTTCTCCTTCAGTTATTGCATAGATTTAGGCTTTTGTGGCTAGTAAATCCCAGACTGTCAGCATCTCAGATAGTTTTCACTCAAATACGACGATCAAGATCATAAAAGAGGTTCAAAAATTCCTCCTCGATCGGATTCTTTTTAGATTTTTCATTAATAATGTACTTTCAATTCTTTGCTACTGCTCTCTTCACCTGTATACAGATAATTGTATGGTGTGGAGAAGTGGCCTCCTCGGTAAGATCGTCTGTATTATAGATCAGGCAGACGCAGAAAGTTGACAAGATAGTAATTTGGGCTTTTTTGAACTGCCTGCCTATCAAGCCTTAGAAGCTGAAGCTACCTAGCTTGCTAGCAAAAATATTATTACGGAATAACAGCGTAAGAACTTGCCAGTGCTACGTATCAGTGCCCAAATCATAAAATATAGCGATTTTCTGAGGATACTCTGTGCATCTATTGATAGCATACCACGTTGCCTCTAGCAAACTGACGCCATTGTTTTCAAAAACTATGCTGCCCTGATGTGCTTGCAATAGTATGGAGACTTTCTACCGAAAGCAGTAAGACTTTCAGTGATTAAGGCCCTAGTTTCCCCTTACTTGTAATATTGCTCTGGATCATTTTACGTACACGCACACATCTAGACCACGGCTTTCTCTCAGTTTGTATATTGCTCCACTGTTTTAGCTTCTTGCAGCGCTGCTTTCTTATTTATATGCATACTCCTAGATCACGTTTCTCGAGCTCTCGTGCTTCCCCTACTTATCTAGTCATTACGGTATGCCTTGGCCTTACATACATTGAACAAATTACATAAATAGTCACGCGTGCAGAATAACCCAGTGTTTTCTGCGAAGTGCGTTTATTCAATTTTTCTACAAATTATCAAAAGTGCAGCTTGTTACAAAGGCACCTAAAGAGGTCCTATATTAAGTATAAGTATATCAAGAACTTAGTAATCAACACACAAAAAATAAAGGCACTTAAGGATTTTACGCCTAACAATTACAAAAATTATTTAAAACTGATAAACAGTTATAAGAGAAAGTTTGAGGACAACAAGTTCAAACTCTGTACTAGATACTCTCAATTATTAGAATACACCTATTTGGTAAATTCGCTCCCAAGGGACCCTGCTAAGCTGCTGTGAGAAATAAAAACTGAAGGAGTAAGGTTTCACCCAGCGTGAGTAGCACTAGTTAAACGTTACGACGATAAGCTTCAATGGTGCAAAACTCAACTCAAAGCTAACTTTAATTTATCTTCAACCTTGACATAATAAGTACTCATCTAATACAATAAGTACTTATAATAAGTCTCATCTCAACTAGTTGATATTCATAACTAATGAGAACCACAGCATATTCCACGAGAACCACAGCATATTCCAAAATCTTAATTTAGAGTTGGCTACTGGTAATCACATATTTATGACTACATCACCAGCAATCTACCTTTGATCACACAGCTACACTGAGCCAAGAAAAATTACAGTGAGAACATAGTCTTTGCAACTTCAAATAGGATTTTTACTCCTCTAGGAACTAAAATCTGCACCCTTGACAGCATCGACGTAAGTCAGTGATCTTAAGTTCCACCAGCCTCTGTTAGTGAAGAGTAGTTACTGGTGTCAATAAGAGAAAGGCTGTCTAGCAGTGTACCAACTTTCTAGACTACTTAAACCCAAGCGCTCCTGAAAATGCAACTTATGTAAAGATGCACATGGTACTAGCACCTGTTAGAAGTTGGTAAACAAGCTAGTCAATGAGAGGAGAAATTTCGTTTGATCAAAAAGGTTGTGTTTCAATGACCTGAGCCCTTTGCATCAAATTTGCCAGTGCAACTTGAAGATACGATATTAATAGTATTTTTCCAGGCATTATACTCGTCTTTACCTTGATCAGGAAGGTTCAGGTAGTCCAACAGATAACCAACTAAGTCCAACCTAAATCAGATAAGTTCCCTAATCTTTCTGGCCTCTCATACAAACCTCCAGAATTTCTGTGTTTGTCAGCCATTTGAAGAAGTTATTGTTGGCTAAAATCATTTCATTTAGTTTAAGTAGCAGTTTCATATATTAGGGCAGAGCTTTTCTTAATTTAGGCTCAGAGTTGTCATATGTTTTCATACCTGTAGCTCAGGCATTGGAACTTAAAATTAAACCAGCCTACATAACTGGAGAAGGTTTAGATGATTTTACTTCCACAGCCAGGAAAAAAGTCGTGTTCAATGTACATCCTTCCACTGATACAGTATTTAAGTTGCAAATTCATGCATACATCATGGAAAAACTTACTTCTAAGTGGCCCCCAATGAGCATGTAATAAGAGAACTGGATTATTACCATGAGGATCGACTTAAATGACTCCTTCTATGTTACTCCCAGCCAAATTAACTGTCTGTTCAGAGCTGAAATCTTTGCTGCTATCCTGCTCCGTGGCCTAACTTTAAAACCACCTGACATACTTTCAGTTATGTGCACTGCTTTTGGATGAGTTCTTATGGGGGTTACTGAGACTACCTCTGTCACTACTCAGTTAAACTCGACTATTATTTTGCATTACATGTTAATCATAAGCTTTCTACAACTTTCCAGAGATTCTGGAAAATCAAGACGTTTTAAGTTAGTTGGCTATTAAGTCTGAATAAGGAAAAGTGTAGTCAGCATTTTAAACATTCTTTACATCGAGACGACTTCGTCATTCCATTCTCTCTCAATAAAATATCTGTTCTTATAGATTGAAAAAAGGCTGTCCTTTGGTCTCTGTGGATCAATAAGAAGGAATAGGAGCATCATCCTACGTGGTTTCTAGCTCTATCTAATTTCTTAAGGAAGTACCTAGATTTGTTAAGGATAGACAGTAAAACTTAGTTAAAATTTTATTGAAAACTTGAGTGAGCAAGGTTTTGATTATCCTGCTTCCCTAGGTGAACCGCTTACCTGAACTGGGGGAGCAGTCAAACCAATACTTGGGTGAGCTGATAAGGGATTTTGAATAAGCGTTGCTCCAAACTTTATTCCAGAATACGCTTTTGCAATACAATTTTAAAGACATACACAATCGTGGTCAGGTGTTGCTGCTGAGCCGTCTTCGTTGGCTCACCTTCTTCTTAGATGCTGACGGAACCATTAGAGTAAAAGGACCTTTGAAAACCTTAATGGGTCTAAAAAACCAAAATCACTCTATTGTCTTTTTTTTTAATCATCTGGTCGTATCTCTTATTATTAGACAGGTTCAGATGCTAACTTCTCTGTTCTGATGCAAACAAATATCCAAGGTTCGCCCAGATGCGTATCTCACCTCCCATTCCTTTGAGAATGAGTTTGCCTCTAAAATTCTCCCCTATTTCTCATTTTCCTTCTTCTCTTAAGGCCCTTTTATCATCTAGAGGAGTGGTCCTATCTGATCTATCCCAGGTTAGATTTTAGTTCGAAGGCACACTGGGTTAGTCTGGCACTACCACTAGAAAAGCCGAGGTGTCTATGAAGATTTGGCCCTCTTCTTTTTACCGAACAAAAAAAATGACTCTGCATGAAGGCCCTCTCTTTATTCACAGTACCCTAAATTGCCAATATGACATCTTGCAAAGCAGAAATGTCGTTTGAAAGTTGGTCGGAAACTGCACTTTACGCTCGTTACACAATAGCTGTACTTTGTCTCAGATGGTGGGCGAGCTTTATTCAGTATGAGTGCAGACATCTTGTTCTGTTACGTATAAAGGGCTTAACTACGTAAATCCCTTTTCATACAAGTCGTCTTCAAGCCAAGGATAAATTTCTCTGCAAAGCTACTTATGTATACTTGTTTGCTTTAGTACCAAGGTAATTTACATCTAAACTGTATCGGACTACTTTCCACTTGCTTTTTTTGCTACAATTTGTCCCTTCATCTCTAAGCGTCAACTGTTTCATTATTTGGACAGTGACAATGTCATCAGTTTTGTTAGAGAACTTTGAGCTTTGTCCAGTTATCCATCGCTTTATATTCTTAAGTCAGTCTGCAGCAGAAGCAGTAGCTAATAAAGGTATCAAGTAGAATTTTTTCCTCCCCAGATTTTAAAGGATTATTGGGAGGCAACTATCAAAAGCTGTAAGACTCATTTAAAACAAATTATCGGATAAATTCTTCTTACCTTTGAGGAGTTTTCCAAGATGGTCTTGCAGATTAAGGCTTGCTTCAATTCTCGCCTACTTTGTTATCTCAACTCAAGTGAGGAGGATCTTGTGCCATTAACTCTTGGTCATATATTTCTTGAGTTCACTGTCCTCTTCTCTTCATACTTATCTAATCCACATCCCACATAATGTCTTAAAGTTACACGTAAAAGTTCAATCAGCAACTGCCTGATAAATTCTAAAGATATCGGAACTGTCAGTACTAATTAAACAGACTTTTCCAGGCTCTGATATTATTTTTCGATTAGCTGTTGTACTCTCTACTAAATCTACTCTATGAAGAGCAGTGAAAAAACTAGTACTGTTTTCTACAGTTGCCCAGGCTTGTCAAAAAATCTAATCCAATCTACCCATTGCCCGTGGCCAAAATCAATGGTGCCAAAGATTAATCCAGCCTGTTACGCATAAGTTAAACACTTAAAATATACAACATGTAAGTTTTGCTAAAGCCAACTGTGGTTAGATTTAATTAAAAACTTAATTCTAAATGACGATAAGAATTCATAACTTTATTTACTTTTTTTCTTCTTACATTATTTTACATTGCAGTTCAAAAAATATTTACAGGCTGTAAAGCGACGTAACAAGTGGTTATGTTCGCATCGCTTACATTATTTAAGCACTAAGCTAGTTTTTAAAAGAAGATCACGGTTCGTTATGTCGAAAATATCCCATAGAGAGGCTCTTCTTTGCCTTTGAGTCGACTCAAGCGTTCCTCCGTAGTAGACGGCGGCAGTAGTATTTACACCAATGGTTGAGCAGCTTAACGCAGCTAACAGCACGGTGGAAAGTTTCTCACGCCTTAGTCGCAGGTATTGATTTTTTAATTTTGCTGCACAAGATAAGAACATGAGTTTCATTGTATTATCTTTTTTACTTTAACTACCCATGGTGCTTAACGATATACATCATTGTGATTTTTTAAATTTGGCAAGTTTGCTCTGTCTCTGTCCTTAGTCCCCTCTCCCTTTGGTCATCGAGTCAGGTACTATCGTGCTTAAAGTAAAAGAGAGCACATAGTTTTCTTATTTCAATAAAGAGTGAAAGAAACTGCACACCACTTTTATTATTTTTCCTTTAATTCACCTAATTACTCTACGAACTATTACTTTTATGTCTAGCTTTTTTTCCAAACAACTGTATATCTTCGAATGTAATTTTTGTCTACACACTTTACAGTTATTGTTAGCGTTAGTGAATCCGTTAAAACTATTCATACCATCACTATCACTACTACATTTTTCACTATTGTAAGATATCTCTTTACGAACAGAAATTGCAGACGTAACCAAGCTCGTTTCATTGCCACTCAATGCATATATTACTAGTTTATTGTTTCCAACACAAATGATACTTTTTTGGTTTCTGTTTAGTATAATTGCATTTATATGTATTATATATTTTTATTACATTAACTGTTACTATTGTCGCTTGATGTATAACTATCTCAATAAAGGATAATTTTGAGATTTTTGTCTTATTCCCCATTACTATTTTTATTTACATAATTCACTACTTTTTTTTAAAGATCATATAAAGGGAGCTTAATATGTATCAAGAGCCATATATATCAAATGATGGTTTTTTTTTAAAGCTAAGGAAAGAAATTTTTATTTAGTAGTTCTTAAAAAGTATATCTACTATTGATTCTCGCTAAAGTACATTGCCGCACAAACCGATTTGCAAATATTTTGAACCCTGTAGAATGTTTCCCGTGAAAGCTATCAAAGAATAACGAGTCTAAAATCTTTTGCCACAATGTCAAAATTTGCTTAGCTTGTCTAATAAGCTCTGAAACATGTATAATATAACAAAACTTCTGTTGTTATAAGAATCTCTGGAAAATTAGTAAATGAATAAAATTGTTTATACCACGCCAGTTAAATTAAAAAAAAAACTTATCAGACTTTAGTTTGCCCGCGCTCTTGATTACAACAACATTACTATTTAGAATAGTATTATCTTTCAAAGGTTCCTTATCTTTTAAAAGCATATTGTACACCGATTAAGTGGTACGCATCATACAAATGAGTGGTAAGTTGAAGTTTTTTCCCTAGCACAATTTATTTACAGGACACAGACGTTCGTTTATTTTTATATGATATACTGTTCCCTTTTTTCACACAATTGGTTTCTCTTTAATTTGACAAAACGACGATGGGTAACACGTAAAAAGTTACTTACGAACACTAAAGAAACGATTAGTATGGAGGTGTAATGCTCAATGTGCAAATATACCGTGAGGCTCAAGAAAAAAAGTTTTCATAGAGAGTGCAGTGACTATATTGGCAAATAAAAATTAAGAAGTTTTTATGAGCTTGTTGAGTAAGAAAAGAGAATTTTGCGTAGAGATAACTAACGTCTTTGATTCCTTCATTTATACGATTCGCGTGGCATACGATGTTTCCGTCATAATCATTATTAAATGGTTTTTTGTTGTGAGGAATAAAAAATAGAGCTTGTAAAAATTGCATTTTTATTTTAATGAGAAACGTGCTGTAAGAAATTTTTTTATAAGAACAGTCTGCCCAAAGCTCCAGAAATCTGACGTTACATATACATACGGGCACATGGATATATTCTCACCAGATATATCACTCGCCATATAGACGTTCTGTAAATAAGCAGATCCTCCAAGAGCTGCTAGTCTACAGTATTGATATGACAACCGTCATCCTCTGATATACTATATCAAATACTGTACTTTCTTGCACTACATTTTTCGATAAGATCGATTAATGATTAATTTAAACGCAATCTTTTTAGTAACTTAATAATTTTTAAAACCGTTATGAAAGCAGTTACAGACAGAGTTAACAAGAAAGACACACTGGCCAAACTTGCTGTACTGCGTGTTTCTTAGTTTTGCCTATGTTAATCGTTTCGATATTTTTATTTTTTTTTTTATTTATTTTTTTTTTTTTTTCAATAAAGTAGTAGTGCAAGAGATGCAAATTAATTCGAAGAGGGAGAATACAGAGAAATAAAATCCTTAACAACTTGTTGGATCCACGCAAGAAAAAACCTTTTTCTAAGTTATGGCAAAATACAGCTCCAAGGTAAGAAAAAGCCTGATTACAAAAAAGTTTCTTACCTGATTCCAAGTTGGCGATACACTTGATACATGAATGTACAAATCACGTTTAGTTTATTTATATTATTGACCCGATGCACTTCTAGATTATTAAACTAATTATTTATGTCTGAAGCACCAGGAAAAAAGAAGTCTAAGATCCAACACACGTCTGATTTTTCACAGCATCTTTTACCAAATCGTTGTTTGCTATTAATAAGGACAGTTGCTATTATTATTTTTGAAGTATAAAAAATTTAATTTTAAACATTACTTTAACGTAACTTATACATAATAAATGTATGTGATTATCTAATTTTTTGTTCTTAATTCTTTTTTAAAATAATTTGTATGACAGAAAAATTATACAGCCATCGTTACAAAAAAAAAAAAGAAAGTAAAAGATATTTTAATTATTTATGTTAAATTTGGTACCAACTTAAAGTCAAGTAAAACTAAGTTCTTTTCTAAAAAGACACTTTCTTGCGCAGCGCTTAGAAATCCTGTTGCTTGCTCAAAAATCTGAAAAGGCTTTTTTTGCCATTAAGTTTAAAAAGTCTCTCTCTTGACATTGCTTGGGAAAAGGCTGTTTCTTGCGTGGACTTGATTAATTACTGTTCTCACATACATGTATAAGAAACTTGGATGATAAAGAGCATCGTTAATTTGCATGTGTAAAATAATAATGGATAATGAATGACATGCCATTTTTACCATTTATTAGAAATAAATAATAAAGGTATGTGTGCACGATAATTTAGCGTGAAAATTTGAAGTACACCTAGATTCTGAATCAGCAAACCGCGAGATTTGAAATATATGACGCAGCATGAATAAAAAATTCTTACGTACCTAGGGTGTTGTAAAATGCAGGTTATGAAATCTGTTTAATGATAAACCTGCGACTAACTTTATCAGCACAACTACTTTTTTTGCTTAATATATATGTTATTCCGTTATCAAAAAGAGATGAGTAATGAATACAAGAAAATAACAGTTAACTCTTTTGTTCAATCTACACGTAACTCAAAATGTGACAATCTAGCTGATAGTCTTATAGAAGTATTTATATACTTGTTAATGTAAATGTTCTTAGTTATATACTGCAAGGGTCAACCTTTTGGGATATGGATGGTTGGATGTTTTTGGCAAGGTGGGCCGAGCAGTAAGATGAAATTTAAGTGGACAGAGAAGTCACGGACACAGACAAATCAACAAAATACTAAGTTAGGTTAAAATTTCATTAAATTCTTAATATTTATTCTTAATAATTGCAACACGAGAAACGTCGTACTAGAATAAATACCAAAAAAAAAATAACTTGCAGCAAGCAAAACTCTGTGAATAACGAAGAAATCGGTTGGTAGATCACTTCTTGGTCGATTATTAAACAACTGGGGTTTTTCATCTACTAACAAAATGATTTCAGGAAGTAAAATCAACACTTGTCACTAACCCTTGAATAATTCCCATAAGTCAGATAGATACCACTGCTACAAGTTGAGCACAAATTTTAAAACGCGACTCCACAATAACTCAGGAAACATTGAAAAGCTCCCCCAAAGCCAAACTATTGCGCACTAGGAATAAACACAACACAAATAAAATAGTACAAGCCAGCAAGGATACATTTCATCTTTTATCTGAGCTCATCAATAAATTGATGAGAAAGCGAGTCTGGCAAATTAAGGGTAGACTTAATATTGCATATTCCAACTTGCATTCAGTCATTCAAGGTGATGATCATCCCCAGCACGTGACAGCAAGGCTGCAAGAAAATGGCTCCCAAGCAACGTTAAAGTTTTCACTAAGACTCTCCTCCCAGTGTGGCTTTAAATCCTCTCTTTCTACTCAACCTTTGAAGAATAATTTCTTAAGTCCTCTCTATCTAGTCTCTTACCAGCCATGATTTTCCTTGACTTATTTTCTATTTCTGACTAACCACTACAAGCTGCCGTACTTGATGCGTGTCTATTGTCAACTTTATTTTTCGTGCATTACTGAACTAATGTTGCCCCGACGCTTTCGTACAAACACGCAAACGCACACACACACACACACGTACACACATAAGGTACTCTCCATATGTGTACTCTCAACACATGATAAGAACTTTGTATCTTACGGCTAGTAAAAATAACATCCTTTCTAGAAAATTTCTATGTGTTGATAACGTCTTGTTAACGTATTATTTTATCATGGTATTTTAGACTAAGGCAACCTATTAATTCAATAAACTAAGGGTACAGTGGAATGCTGAATGGAGTTTACATCTTGAATAAATATTTAGAGGTACAATTATTATGATGATTATACTTATTTCCGTCAGTGTATAAGATAAAGAATAGACTACAATAAATACATTTCTTAAGTACGATTGTGTGGCTTCTAAATTTTCAATTCGATTTACCCATATTTTTAGATTTTTCTATAAGCAGCATAATATAGTTTTACCATGCTTCTAACTTGTCATATTTATAAAATAAGCAACATGATGTATTTTTCCTTCAAGTGTATGATTTGCCTAACATATGGCAAATAACGTATTTTAATAAGTGAATACTGCATCGGTTGCAGAGGCATTGTCATTTAAACGAAGGAACTTAACTATGTGAAAAACAGTTGCCAAAACCTATTTAATGCAAAAATCGAAAGTAATGATCATTTTAATAATGATAGTCCTTGAATCGTTCGGTGTATTTTATGAGCCATTAAAACTTATTACAACAAGTAGTAACTACACTTTTTTAAGTGTAAAAGTAACGGCTTATAGGAAAGCACTATTTCATAATCCATAGAGTGAAAATTTCTATGGCATTAAATATGCCTTTAATTTTTTTCATACATCTTGGAAAAGAATCACAGGAAATTAAAGTTAGGTAGATTTATGCATTACAGTAAAAAAAGGTCTTTTAAAATGTTGAAAAGATCTGTAAAAAGGTTGATTGTAATAGCTTATAAACCTTTAAGGACGTTCATGACACATAGCGTTTTCTCATGGATTTTCCTGAAATTTTTATAGGAAGCTCGTGATGATGTTAGAAAGTCAGATGTAGAATTTAAAATCATTTTACAACACCATTCTTTAGATATTTAATGTTAATAATACTTTAATTTAACACGTAACGTTATGGAGGAGTCACATAAAAATGAAATTTATAAGAAAATGGTCTGAAGAATTTGTCCAATTTTTTTTGCATGACACAATACCATAAAACTAATATTATACTGAATTTTGAGGGGAATCAACAAAATTTTTTTGCAATAAACTAAAAAAATCAATATCAGACGCCTATGTATAAGTATACAAATGCATTCAAAACAATTGCTGGCACTGACGCATGCTCGTTTCCCCTTCACCGCTCTCGAGTTTTGCCTCGCTAACTGTGATGAACGTCCTTAAGAAGCATAAAACTTACACACCACATTATTTGACACGTGGATTAACTTCAAAATCTAATCGATCAACTAAAAAAATTTATGGTTCGCTAGCTCAAGCAAAGGTGGTTATGACTTACCTCATGCTATTGGATGAGCTATCTTTTCTTCAGCCAGAACCAGTGGTTCACCTTGTTCTATGGGACGATGGTTCTGGCTCATTTCTTACAATAAGAAGAGCTTTTTAGCTCACTTTGAGCTGTTGCACGAATCACTTCTGGCTCTCTAGTCTACCTCACCAAGTAAAGGAGAGTGGGTCTATGTCAACAGTGTGGGCATAATCATCACCCCCATTTTTTTCTGATATGAAAATTTGAATTACATAAAAGTGGTTGTAAACGAATGCTTAGAACTCTTACTAATTTCATCAAAAACAAGGAGTTTTGATAAAATAAGTACAAATCTTACAGTCACCAGTGTTTCTTCGATGACAAGAAAAAAAGATTTCTTTGGTTTTTAAGCTGATTGTGCACTAAAGCTGTAATCTTTTCAATCATCATAATTCATTTTATTTTATACTTGAAACCTTTTTTTTACGTAGTTTCTTATAAAATACCATATGATTCGAAAGAAACCCATAATATTAATGTGAAAAAGGTATCTTTATGTGGCACTATCGTCACCTAAGGTAGGGCTCGGTTGGCTCCGTCAACAATTCAGCGCGAATAGTGCGCTGTTATATCAGTAGACGTGGCATTACTTTACTTGTATATTGAGTCAACCAACTTGGGTCAGAAAATACAAAGTAGTGTTTTTACAGTTATGTTAGGGTCAAAAATTAGTAAAAAGCCAAATGGTTTGAGCCTATAAAAAAGAGGAGGCGTAAGGAATAATTAAAATAACGGATTAATTTATTAATAAGAAATGGTCAGTAAGGAAAACAAATCAAAAGTTCAGCAGTATTTTTTGTGTTCCCAGTTAATCTCTTTTGTAAGAAAGGTATTATTTGAACAAAACAAAAATCTAAACGTAAGTTCTAAATACGCATGATTTTTTTACTTTATTGTGAAAATTTGTGAGTGAATTAAAAGTGAATTATATTTTAATTTGAAAAAAAAATTTTTTTTTGCAGTTATACCACATCTCTGCTTTTACGACTATACATAAAACTTGTTAGTGACAGGTACTTGCAAAGAACATACATGAATTCATTTCAGATACTTGCACTAAATGACAACGTTCCACATTTTGAGTCGATAAACAGTCGCTCCAGAGAGAGCTAAATTGTCCTGATGTCGGTAAATAATTAGCCAGTAAGAAAAGAGTTCATTTGTCAAAGCTTTAGTTCATGTAATGTTTTCGCATTTACCGCAAGTTGCAGAGGTATTCACACTTATTCACGTAGAAATTACAAAATCCAAGTTATCCAGGTGAGTAAGCAGTTGCTGCTGGTTCAGCGAGTTCTGCAAAAAAAGTCTTTCAGGATACACATGAACCTGTTTTATCGTATTATCAAAAAGAGTGACATGCAGTGCAATCTTAATGGCATCATGAGTCTAGAAAATGTATCTAAGTAAGATAAGAACAAGTCACTTCTTAAGAATAATTACGAGTGAATACTACAGTCAAATACTATTCCAGCAACTATGGAAGTGTCCTCTCTATTCGTAGGTTCTTTTGAGCTAGCGTAAGCGATCATTAGTTTTACTTCAACTATCAACCAGTAAGGAATGTGTATGAGTAAATTTTGTGCCATAAGGCACCCTCAAGTTATTAAAATTGTAAAGTTACTGCAAAACTATCTTGTACGACATAAAGGGACGAAGAATGGTTAATGTAGTATCATCGCATAAATAAGGCTCTACGGTAAGAACTAAAAGACAAGGTAGTGTTTCTTTTTCCATTTTTTTCCTATATGCATGATGATAGTAAAAACTCTATGTGAATTGAAAAATGTAACTATTGTAATACATTAACATAGTCTCTGAATCTCTTCAGCACCAGTCGGTTCTTACATCACAGCTCATATCATCGACTATCAATGGCTTTGTAAGGTTTTGCTCTGCAAGACACATCGTAGTAAATTTACATGTTACAATTTGAGATATCATTGAACAGTCCTCTTAACATTTTATCTTTATCTTCTCTTAGTTATTTTGAAAAAAGTCATTATCAAGTAAATATCTATTTTTTGTTATAGAAAAAAAAGAGCTGTAACATCTGAAGCAAATTCAATCAATGTGTTATTAACTTTGCATTAGCATCCATTATGGAGTAACATAACCAGCGATTTTGTGATTTGCATAATTACATAATGTTTTTTAAAATACGTAATAAAAAACATATATGTTGGTAATTTTTATTGATTCTACAACATCGCATTTCTATTTTACAATTCCAAAAATATTTTGCAACAAAATTAAGTTAGATGTTAACTTTTTTTTCAATAAAAGAATAATGATCGTTGCTTTAAGTTTTTCTACTTTTAACTAGTGTTAGTAAGCGTATGGTGCATATTTATCAAACAGAAACAATATTTCAAAAAAAAAAGATTCATTGTATTTCAACCTCTTACAATGCCTAATGTTTTTTGATTTAAAAAATTTGTCAGCATAAAGTTTTGGATTTGGTTTTGAAATGTCCTTTTTCAGCATGTATTTCTTTTTTCAATCTTATAAATGTGCGTTAGTAGCCACAGCAGGCCTCTAATCTCTTACTTTTAGTGACCAGACGTTTTTAATTTTGTTAGGATCTGGTGACTTAGATGGCCACGACATTCTTTGTAACTGGGAATGATTATCGTACCACTGTCATCTTACTACTGCTGTGCGTACTGCATTGTTGTCTTCTATAACTATAAGTTTCTGTTCTTGAAAGCATTCTTATATTGATAGGAGCAAAATTATCTCTTTTTTATTTATTATGCGTTTGATTCGAGTAAACTCTAGTCAAGGACTGTCTTGCTTGCATATGATGAACTTATAGCAGTAATTTGTTTACAGCTTATTGATATTATAGTTCAATTTTTTTTGATATTCTTTATGAGAATCTTTATACGAACATATCAATCTCATATACAGCAACCTCAATATAAATGAAAATGGATCCCTTCTTATTTCATCTTCACAACGAGCGATGCCATTAATACTTAATGTTTCAGGCTGTTGATTGACTGTCAATATAATGAATGTATTTCTGTTATGTGGTCAATTTAATACAATTTTTAACTACTATTACTATTAACTACTTTTAATTAAAATTATACGATAGCTTGGTTAGCTATTAAAAATACTTTTGTTTATGATTTAACATTCCAAAATTTTTTCATTAATAAATCTTTGGAATTCGAATATTTATTATCGAATCAACACAATATTTGAAGAATAATAAGACATTTAAAATACTTACTAAAAACACGTAAGAAGTAACGTGATTCCTTTTTACATACTTTTTTTAGACTTATGCTGTTGGCAAGATCACATTACAAATCTTTTTTTTTGAGAATACGATACATTAGGTTGATGCGTAACCTGAAAGTCCTTCTTTCGCAGGAGTTACCCAACTAACGGCTGCTACCTGTCTGCCTGGTTGACTCCTTTTTTTAAATTTCAATGAGAATAGAAATAAATACCCTTGCAACCTACAAAAAAAAAAGAACATTATATTTATTATGGCCTAGAAGAGTAAACTCTCTTCTTACGACTAACTATTTAATGACTGTAAGACAATTCTCTCTAAAATGACTGATTATCGACTCAAAATGTGCTACGTTGTCATTCAGTGTGAATGTGTAAAAAAAATAAATATTTTTCTGATGTACCAGCAAGTAACGGGTTTTGCTTACAAAAACAGTTCTTAATTTTTTTTACATAGTTGAGTCTTTCTCACCCTCCATATTATGTGTATATATATATATATATACAAGTAAGGCTGACGCCCCCCAGTGCGTTCCACGAGCCAACTCCCCACTAACAGATTAAATAGACAAAATAACAACATTACTCGTGTATTTATCAATGCAGCCTGATAATTAGTTCACAACAGCTGAATAAGGGACTCACGAAGGAGTTGATAGAACATATGATAACATAAATATTAATTTTCTAACAGAAATTTAAAATAATATAAGAGAAGGTCTTCCACCACCCAAATTAAAATTAAAAATAAATGCTATGGTAATGTTAATAAGAACTTAAAGTATATCAGACGATCTCTATAGAAGAACAAAATTTAAAATAACAAAATTATTAAAGTATAATATAGAATCAGAAATAATAACGGGAGAAAAAAAAAGCAAAGTTTACATTCCTAGAATAACATTGAATACTGGCACCTCATCATCATTACCTTTTGTCTTCTATAGAAAACAGTTTCCCATTGTATAAGCAAGTTTTAAATTCATGAACAACTTAGGAGGACAGAGTTTTGATTTCTTAGGATTGTACATTAAAAAACCTTTATTCTCTTACGAACAATTATACCTTGCCTTGTAAAGATGTAATAATCCAAAAAGAATTTTTATTCAAATTAAATCCGAGAATAAATCAGAAATTAAAAATATTGTTCAGCAAGAAATTTCTCAGTAATTCGAAAATATGTAGCTTTGAATATCATTAGATTTAAACAGAGGTATGTTAATTCCTAAAAACTATTGACAACAAATATGCGAAAAAATTGGAAAGGGTTTTAAAATGAACAGATGGGTTAAAACGACACATAAAATGCCACAATATTAAGCTAACAGAATAAATTATAATTCATTCAAATTCCTATTAATTTTCAAAAAAAAACTATTGTTTTAAAAGCTTAATTGCGTTTGTCTGTTTAACTATACCTTCTCCTGAATTCTGTCTTTTCGTAAATAAAGTCCTTAGGTAATCAAGAATTTTATATTTGGGTAAAGTACACATGGACTATAAAGATATTTGAAATGTAAGACTTTAATTAAGTTAAACAAATAATAGTACTTCAAAGACATATAATAAGTAAGGGGGAGCGAATCGACAGAGGGAGACCTATAATCAGTGACTTCAAAAATCCTAAAAACAAGGTATGACTTGGGTACTAAATAACGTAATTTTTTTAACATTTATGATGATAAAACATTCTTTAAATAAGTATTTTTTGGGTGGGTGGTAGAGGACAAGTTTGAGGGGTAGGTGGAGGAGGAGATGGAGGGGGCGAGGGAAAAATGAGGGGGAGCTGAGGAGGAGCAGGGGGGATCTTACTCAAATATAATTTGATCAAAAATTACATAAAATAAGCAAATAACTACGTAAATCGAGGGNAAGAAAAATTGAGGGAATTTTACCCCCCTAAAACCAAGGATACCCCTTACACAACTTCTGTTTTGACTCTTTAACTACTTAGCATAGATTTTTTTATTTTTTAAGTTCAAAAAGCAAACTGAAAAATCGTGGGGTTGGCATGCAAAGCGCGAGAGGGGGCAAAGAATCTTAAATATATGTGTATGAATGGTGACTTATGCTGACAATTTTTTTACGGAAAGGTTATTATGAAGACAAAATAGGAATTATGCAGACGTTCGCATAACTTCACCATGGTATTAGTATATAACCTAGAAGCACGTAAGGTCCGCATAAGTCACTACTTTTTCAAAACAAGCTTTGCATTAGTATCTTATAAAGCCTTAAAAAATGATGAAATTAATTGGTAGCATGAAACAAACTATGATAAAGTATATTTGATAGAATTCGCAAGACTACGGCATTTTTTGAAAATACTCGGGAATACATGTTCTACACTGGAAAATGATTGGTGGGCTGCTTTTGAGGAAATATGAAGAACAAACTGCTAATTTTGAATAGAAGTGGTAAAGTTTATATAAAAAAAGAGATATGCCCTTGACTTTTTTTTTGGTGGACTTTATTATTCTTTCTAGTGGCTGCCTTTTTTAAATGAGTTGTCTATCCTGTATGTATCAATAGATATTTTAAAAACCTCGTTTTAAGCTTTTAGAATTATATCTGTCCCCTGCGCGCTCTGCGCACTAACCCCCGTAATTGCAAATATAAATTCACGAAGTATGGAAAAAAACACAAATTATTATTATTATTACTGAAAATTAACATATGTAATAAATGTATACTGATCATAATTAATAACATGAATTTTTAACAATCATTTTCATTTTTCCTGACTAATGCGTCATTTTTATATATTCAAAACAACAAGGTATTGAAAGATTTCAAACATCGTCAAAAATTAAAAAATTACGATATTGTCAGAACTACAAATTTATTTTGTTTTAACAGTATCGTTAGTTGATTGGTTTTTTTCTTTTAATTTTTTACAACTCAAGTTTTGGCTAATTTGTATTCTTTTCTTGGTTTACTTTCACTTCGTTAAATTAGTTTTAAAAAAATACAAAATGTCCAAACAAAAATGTGACAGTGAATTAGACTCCCAAATTTCAACGAAACAAAAAAATTCTTTCTTTTACATCTACAGAGAACTTTCTTACCATGGATTGGACAGGTATTGCTTCTATTCTGCTTCGAAAGGGAATGACCACTCACAGAACTTTCAGACTTCCTTTAGACTTAAGCACTATAGACAGTGCGTTCTTCTAGTTTGAGCCAAGTAAACAATATTTACGCAATGTAGAAGTAATTATTTGGGATAAAGCTTCTATGATACCGAAAAAATCTTTACAAATCAATAATAGGACCTTAAAAGATTTATCTAGTAGTAAGAAACCTTTGGGAAATAAAACAATAATCTTAGGTAAAGACTTTCGTCAAATTCTCCGAGTAGTAAAAAACGGAAGAAAAATTACTATTGTTCAAAAAACCATAAAATTTTTCAATTTTTGGCCTTTGTTTGATAATTTTTATTTAAAAAATAATATACGTTCGATTGATAAGAAATTTTTTTTATTGCTGGATATAGGAGAAGGCAAAACTAAAACTTAGAATTCCTTAGACATGGAAAGCAAATGATATATGTTCTAAAATTTTTAATAATGATGATGATTCTTTTATAATTATAGCCACATTAATATCTGACAATGAATACACACATTTTTTTAACAAAAAATTATAAATAATATGGTAGGAACATTAGTAACATATTACAGTATTGATAAAGCAACTCACAAAGGAGTAGATAATTTAAACGATAATGTTTATATTAATTTACCTACATAATATTTCCATAGTATTAAAGAAGGTCTTTGTCCACACGAATTGAATTTAAAAATTAACGCTATTGTTATTGTTATGTATTTCTTTTGACTCTAACGCACGCCCTCTAACTTTGTATTAGACTCTCATGACGCAGTCAGTCATACTCTAGCAGTTGAACAGGGCAAGAGGTGCACTCACTGTAATCCATCAGTTAAGCTAACTGTAATAAAGTTTTATATTTTAATTGCTCAGGTATTCATTGAGTCATCCCTCTATCCAACTTGTAAACAAAGTGTAAATACAAAAGTTATATTAATATAAAACTTAAACATATCTAAAGGACTTTCCAATGGTACAAGATTATGAATTACAAAATTATTCAAATACAACATCGAAGCTGGAATAATCACAGGTAAAAAAAAAGAAATAAAGTCTTTATTTTAAGAATAACAATAAATACAAAAAATTCTCCTTTGCTACCATTTATATTGTACAGAAAACAATTTTTATTTACCTTACCTTTCTTTATGACTATCATTAAATCTCAAGGCCTAAGTTTTAATGCCTTAGGATTATACCTTAGAAAACCATTATTTTCTAATGGGAAATTATATGTTGCATTGTCTAGATATAGAAACACAACAAAAATTTTATCAAAATTAAATCAGAGAACAAATTTGAAATTGGAAATATTGTTTGGAATAAAATGTTAGAGTAACAAAAAAACTATATCATAGTTCACCATTATTTTTATACTTTCTTGCAAATTTTTTCTTTCATGAAAAAAGCAAATTACAGTACCGTCTAGTATCCAGATTTATGAAATCATAAACAATCCATTTTATGTAACATGTTTTTAGATACATCATCATGGATGCAAAATTATATCAGTGTGACAAATGTGACTCAAAATTTTGAAATAAGAGTGTCTATTATCGCACGAAAAAGTTCTCAAAAAAAAATTTTTCGTACGTGGTCTATGTAGCATTATGATATTAGAGTAGAAAAACTTTTTGCGTCACACAAAGAAATGCCAAAACATTGAGAAAAAATTTAAGTGTATTAAATGCGGGAAATGTTTTAAAAGAAACAATCACTTACAGAGACATTTGAAAAGTCATGAAAAAAATGTTCAAAAAAGTATTTGTCAAAATTTTGGGAAAAGTTATGTAAGAGCAGAGCACCTAAAAAGACATTTTAGAGTATGTAATAAGAAATAACATCGTAAGTAAATTGATTGTAACAAAATTTTTTGTTATGGTCAAATAAAACTATGTGTGAAAATTGGACCATTTGTAACAGTTAATATATAAGGCTTTATAAATTTATTTACATCACTTATCGGAAAGTGGGGGGAAGTGGAAGGGTGGGGGAAAGCTAGAAAAAAAGTAGGATTACTCGAAAAATGCAAGAAAATAAAAAAAACTATCTTATTTAGGGGGAGCAGCGGGAGGGGGTGGGGGAACCAAAAATTTGCTCTTACACTTACGACTATATAATATAGGAAGATATATCTTACTATATTATATAGTTAACTCAGTGGGGCATTCCACACAAACCCCCCACCGCCCCCCATTTGCCCCCCACAAAATAAGGTAAAAATTCGTTATTTTCTTGCTTATTTTGACATATCGTA
>NW_019379642.1:440296-473642 GCF_000648655.2 Copidosoma floridanum
CAACCCCCCGCACAATTTTTCATGGCCCCCACCCATTAAAAAATCAAAAGTACTGAAATTAAAGGTTATGTCTTCACATGACTCAGCACCTCTCTTTTTGTGTCCCAAAATTTTTCTCCCGTTGAGGAAACCTGTAAGTATTGTTATTTTTTCTACATCTTGCTTCCTTTTAAGGATATGGCCTATTTTAAATACTTGAAGGTTACGTACATGCATCACCATGAAAGATAATTTCTGCATTATTATTATCTTGTACAAAACAAAATATAACTATTTCTTTGATTTTTCCTCTTCATTTCATGAAGGTACATCAAAAATATTAGAAATGAAGGTTACATCTTTTTATAACTTAACGCCTCTGTTTTTGTACGTCAGGATATTTTTACTACCATTAGGGAACCCGTAAGACTCGTTATTTGAGATGTATTTGATTTCCTTTTAGAAAATGGCGTATTTTGTAATATTTGGAGGTTATACTACATTATAAATACCCGTTTAATCAATACTGGCTATCTGTTTCAATCTGCCATACATGCAAAAATTATTTGTTACTGTACTTTATTAAAATAATAATATCAACTAGTGTACATAGTATTAATATTAAGCACTATATTTAACACACATATGCGCAGGTAAACATGTACGAAACACACTTGCACAGTAAAAGTAGAAAGTACACACACACACTCATCATACATGCTCACTTTTATGGCTACATCCATAATGCTGTTTCTGTAAACATGTTACACAGATACGTACATGCATCTGTACATTGTATACAAAGACATGGCAATTGGAATATGCCTAACACTACACTTGGCATGCGTGTACACGCTTGCTCTGTCTATTTATTTCATTAACTTTAATATTTAGATTTACCACCAATTTCCTACTAGTTATGTAATTGAGGCATCTAATCTTAGATGCGTGTGAGATCCGTATGTATGTACTATGCATGTCAACCAAAAAATGCTCCTATTGATTTTAATATAATTTGTTTGCAAGAGTTTGCTTTGCATTCAATTCGTAAATAAATTCTATTCAATTCTTTTTTTTTTTTTTTTTTTTTTTCTAGTCTGCAACAATGGGAGTGCACAATTTTTTCTTATACTTTCTGGCTGATGGGTCCCCGTTCCGAACCACCATCCTTATACACAGGAAGTACACGAGGAGTATACATCCCGTCATAACCGGTGATAAAGAACTTCGTTCTAACAATTTTCTGAAATTGTGAACAAACGGATCTTCAGACTTTTTTCAAATTCTCTTACTTTTGCTAAAGTTAATCTCGAAAAGAGTATAGAGAAGTCTCAGCTTCTAGTATGCATGAGATATGTTGTCTTTTTTTAAAAGAAGCTTAAATCAAAAAATAATAACGGCTTGTTTGAAGAGAAAATATTTGTATTCCAAACAGATGAAAAAATTTTTTTTTAACGTTGACAGCTCAGGCTTGCAAAGCCAAGTCAAGACAAGAACAAAAAAGAGCAGCAGTCATTGGCAACGCAAAAACAAAAAACAAAACATAATTAATTTTTGTTGATATGAGAATGGAATTATGATACTCGATTCTACGTTCTCCTAACCGCTTAAATTATAAATGAGGACAAATTATAATAAGAGAGCCACGGTTTCTCTTGATATCAAGACAAAGTTTCATCTTGAAATCTAACTTCTGGCCAATCGTCAACGGGAGAACCGCTTTGTCTTCTCGTTTCGTATCTTCCCTCTTTTTCAAACCTCATAAATTTGGTGAGAAAAAATAGGTGCCTCCACCCGGCTCTTATTGATCGGTCGTGATGAGGCCTTCCACGGCTACTCTCTTCGTGTAAGAGTAGCTTTCAAGATTACAACATTTGCTCCGCAACATTCTCCCCCGTATAAAACTCTCAATTTTACTTCAACTGTGAGCGATTTCTAAGTGAATGGCTCTACCAGATAAACAAGTAAATTAAACGCCCCACCATTTTTTACTCTTTCGTCGTACTTCAATATAAAAAGAGAAGAAAAAAATCTAATCCACAATAAGTAAAAGGTCTCTCTTTCTTTGCAATAAATACATTGCAATTATACATTCTTATACGCAATTTAATTCGCTAAACCACTCACACCATTTGATAAACTTCTCGTTTTTGATATTTTTATCCCACTTAATATCGTTCGCACACACATCTTGCATTAAAACCTTAGAGTGAATAATAAAGGGTGTTAAAACACCAAGTGCATCAAAGCCGAACATAATGATGAATAGAAATTCTCTTTTCGTAGGTTTTTCACTTCCATTTGATAAATCGGAACTTATCTTATTCAGATTTGCATTGAAACCAAACGTATCTATGTTGTTATTCCTCTGTGTGCCTAAGATTTTCTCATCCACATAATCGCTAGAATTTTCTTTAAAAAAGTGTTTCAGTAAATTACTTTCCTCAACATTAGAAAATACTGACACATCATTACAGGACGAACTATGTATCTCCCAATTAGCATGAGAATTAATTTTTATTACTTGATGAACTCGATCAACGGCTTCACTTCGTGTTTCACAACCATCAAAAAAATCATACATGTAAACATTTTTCACAAGACTCTTTGCGCTAAGAGGGTGTTTAGATTTAAAAAGATCAGCGTATTTATTTTTAATGAAAAGTGCTGAGCATAAAAGAGATTTGGCACTAATAATCATTGATCTCATTAAATATTCTCTTGGTGGATTTTCTCTACCTTCTTTTCACTAAGGAAAACGTTGAAAATTACGATCTTCCGGTCTGGTTCTTATTTTAAGAAACATATCTCGCATACTGGATTTTAAAACAAACGAAAATGGTCAAAGACGCACAATTACATCCAGAAGAGGTTTTAAAAAATCAGGTGCAGACAATAAGAGGTCGTTAAAACTTTTTGACTTGGCTTTTGCTGCAGCGTCAAAAACTAACCTTAATTTTCCCAGTTTGTTGTTACTTTCTTACAGGCTTCAATCGCAAACTTATTTCCTAATAATCCTGCCATTTTTTTGTAGTATAACTGTGCATAATCAGATTCTTTATCTAATCGTTTCTCGCAAAGTAATAACTGAGGAAGTACAGTTGAATCTACCGTCTGAAAATAATTCATCCCCTGACTTCCATAAGCAACCCATCCCCCATGAACTATCAAAGTATCGACTCGTTTCATTTAATATTTTTATCGCTTGATCATTTTTAAAGTCATTAGGATATCTTTCGATCACACCAACACAATCTAAGTTGAAATAAAACCGTACAAGCTTTGCTAAGTTATCATCATAATCGCTTTTATCATTATTAAAGTTTAAACTGTCCAAACTAAGAACTTCGCTTACATCATTTACTGATGTATGGATATTTTTCTTTTCAAAATTAGCATTAAAATATCCGTGAATAGCCCACCCCAATAAGCAATTACTGACAAAAAATTTTTTTCTGAATCTCTTTTGTTTCTCGCGAAATTATAAAATTGATGTTATCTTGATCTATTAGCATCGTTGGAGTTAATCTACAAGAGCGTATGTACACTCCAGTTTGCTCTAAATCTAATAAAAATATGTTTTTATCAATCTCTTGGGTAAGAAACGGAAGTTCGTGTACAGCAAGCACATTTTTCAACAAGTATTTATCAGTCTCAACTTTTAATTCAAGACTTTCTTTTTGGTTTGATGTAGTTAAGCCTTCAAGGCCTCAAAAGTTAAATTTAATTGTAAAATTTTCGTGCCAATTTTTTTACTACATCTGCGTGTATTATTGAAACAATAGAGCCTTGTTTTTTTTCACCTTCTACTCATATAGGAAGAATTTTTGAATATACTTAAGATCTCAAATTGTTTGACAGTAAACCACAAATATGATTATCTGACTGAAGTCATAAAAGCTTGTCGTTTCCCGATGAAGAGTCTACGTTAGTGTTTGTGGAAGTTTGCAAGATGATATTATTTGTGTTTAAATGATCTCAATGTAATAGCTCATGATGATTTCTACCACACCTTACACACCTATTTTTTAACAGTCCTGTTTAAATTTTAAGCTATATTGATTTTGTAGTAAATCAGAGAAAGCTTTAATAAAAAAAAAGTCCTGTTTAAAATGACCTTTGTTCAAGCAATTAAAACACAAATTATTCGTCTTAGTGATTTTCCAACGCTCAGCCAACGAGTCTTTAAAAAGTTTTCTGCATTAGCTTACACAATGATTTTTTTTGCATTTGAAAAACAAAGGCTTGATTTTTTTCTTCTTCTGTTCGTATTTCTAAGCTAGAACTATCAAGAGTTTCAGTTCAAAATACGCTTTTTTCTTAACAATGATTACGATTCGTATGCTCAGAAGTTTTGACGCTTGTCTTGCTTGAGCGCAACATGAATTCCTGCGGCTGTAACAACTTCAGCTCAATCGTATAAGAAATTTGACAATTTTTCTAACTCCAGCTTATCTTGGTAGTTAAAGGCTGCGTAAAAAATACAAACGCTCATGATTGAATCAGGCAATTTTTCGATAATTTCGTTAGATAAATCGGAACTGTACAAAAAATCAGTTTATCCTAGAGATTTGATCGCTGAAACTGAATTTTTTAGACAAGTCACAATTTCCACTAAATTTCGTTTCTTTGTATCAAATTTTGGCAATTCTTTTAAGTTGTCAATGATTTTTTGTAAAATCAATCATGAATTTCCAAATCTCATTTCCAAAGTCTTGAGTATTTCATCAGAACTTCCCCCAACGACGAGAAGTGTCTTAACTGCGTCACGAGTCTCACCTTTTAAAGCTTTAGAATGCTGGAGTATATTTTCTTGATCAACGTCATCATTACAAATCGTTGACAAATCATAAAATAGCTTAAATTTTACCTAGTCAGGCGGGTCTCCCAAAAAAAATAGGTAATGGCTTAGCCGTCGTTCTGTTTACTAACGTAGAATTATTTGCAAGAAAACTTGAATCTCTAATTATTCGTAAGGTGTTTTCTATCGCGTTAGCTAATCGATTCTCTGCATCCCTGCTTCACTGAGATGCGTACACAGTACTGTGAAACTGATTTATTATGGGTTGATCGCAATTATTGTTGTGTCTATCAAAATCGTCGTTTCTATTGGAAATTTGTGACATTTCGATACCTGAGACATTTTCATCAAAAAACTCGTTTGAAGTATAACCTTGAATTTCATTTTGATGTGGTGCGACTCCAACCATCAAAGTGAGGTTAGAATCTCGATGCTCTACTCTTTGTTGAACCGCTGCTGCTGTAGGAACTACTCTCTGACGTGGTCTTCGGATATCAGCTGCCACTGCTACAGGAGGTGGCCAGACTACAAGCTTGACGGCTTTCACTACTGGAGGATGGCGTGGCGCTCGATTGCGACCTATCACTACTGCAGGAGGTGGCGGGGCTGCAAGCTCGACGGCTTCCACAGATGGATGACGACGCAACGGTCAATTACGAGGTGCTGCAAAGGGAACTGGGTCGACAAGGTGGCACTCGATTGCAAGCTATCACAGAAAGTGTAGGGGCTGCAGGCGCAAGCTCTAGCGTGATGGGGCAGCAGTGTGGTGATGAAGCGGTGTTCGTTCGTGAACTACCGTTGGTAGATGTGGGTCTACAAACCTGTCAACCTCTACCGCAAGGCGATGTTGTAGTGCTTGGGCGTGAGCTACTACTGATACTCGTGGAACTTCACGTTTAACTTCTTCAACTGCGTCAACTGGAGGACGATTTTGTAAGAAACCTGGTTCGGCTAGTAAAGCTGTCAGCTCTGCATTTACATTCGCCACTGCCTCAGGCTCACGATGTTACCACGCCATTTGGAGGTTATTTTCTTCTTCAACTTTTGATTCTTCTGACGTCTGTATTTCTCGCGCATTTCCTTCACCTTGAAGGAGTGCAAATCTCGGAATGGTCTTGCTCTGAATTTGTTTCGGTTCATGAAGAAATTGTCTTCCAAGTTCAGCCCCAGAAAATGGTTTTGTGCATGAACTAGATAAGACACCATTCTGTAGGTCTGTCTAACGGAGGATCTAGTACTCTTTTTATTATACACAAATTGCTCAAAAAAAAGGATGAAGACAAAAAAAAACTTTTTAAATCATCAACAAAGACAAATTAAAGAAAGAGAATCACGGTTTCTCTTAATATCAAGATGAAGTTTTATCTCAAAATTTAACTCCTGGTCAACTGTCTACGAAAGAACCACTTTGTCTTTTTGTTTCTTAACGACCTTCTTTCTTTTTAACTAAAAATAAGTTCGGTGAGAGACTTAAAGTGCCCTACCTAGTCCTATATTCGATCGGTCGTGATGCAGCTTTCCACGGACACTCTTTTCATGTAAGAGTAGCATACGAGATTAGAACATTAATAGAAATTAGTAGGTGAACGCATTACAAATATTATTCTGCAACACATGTCCTGTTATGATCAATGCCTCTCACATGATCAACCACTTGGTACGTATAATCCATACATTTTTCTTAGAAATATCATGTCAGAACTTTGCACACACAGAGGCAGAGTCTTGGGACAGTCCAAGACCTGCTCAACTTGGAATGGGTTATACTTCCCCGTTGAATGTATTCATCGTCTCTTGCACCCGTCTACTTGGCTGCTGTCATGGAGTACTTGGTGGCTGAAGTTTTTGAGTTGGCTGGTAATGCAGCTCGTGAAAACAAAAATAACCAGAATCATTTCCCATCATCTTCAACTGGCCATCCACTACGAAACTTAGCTGAACAAGTTCCTCTCATGAGCCACCATCGTCTAGGGTGTTGCCCTGCTTTATATTTAAGCTGTTCTTAATTTTATTTTGGGAGTAGAAAAGCAGTTTTTTGACAAGGTATTTATTTATAAGAAAAAGTGTACTGAGAAAGCTTATATTGATGGCAATAAAATTTTATTTATTACTTCATTCTAACTGCATGGTAATAACTATGTTTCAGCTGCAACTGAATAGCAATCTCAATACCTTCAGTTTTCCAAAATTATTTTATCATAAAACTTTACAACATAAGTATGCAGCAGTTAACCATCAAGCACGATTTTTCTTCGAATTTACATAATCGATAGGCTCATATCACATTTTTAAACAGTAATTAAACTTTGAGTGTTACTTATCGTCTTTTTTTCAGTAATTTCTGATCTATTTTAAGGTAATGGTCTTGTAATTATTTTACAGGACAAACATTGGTAATGTTTCATGAATTTATTATGCTCCAGAGATAGTTCATGAAAATAACCAACACAGTTGATTGATGCTAGGAACGAAATTGGGCAATGAAATTTGTTTATTTGTGATACAGTTTATCATGTCATGATCGAATGATTTTTTAAAATTATTTTTCTCTGTACTTACGTATGTATATATAGTTCTTATACATATATTAAGAAACCAAAAGTATACTACCCTTCTGTAGTTTAATTGTAAATACTTTCTGCATTTATTTCAACACATTATATAGTATTATTATGCGTATATTTATGGTTTTTCTGTACTATAATATTTTTTATGAATGCGTTCAATCTATTTATAAGGAATGATTGAATAAAAGAATTCTCATAATGTATTTGCAAATGTTTATTTTTAACACGACTTATGCACGTTCAACCCTAAAATGAAGTATTGTTAGTATTCAAAGGTTTGATACATAATCTCGTTTGCAACAAATGTTAATCCTAATGGTCGATGTGTTCTCCCAGTACTTGTATTGTACATTGTAGGCATCTAATCATCAAATAACTAAGTGGTTCCAAATAACTTGTCCGTTCTTACAAATTATTCAAAGATTCTGTAATTATTTTACGGAGCTCATTTATATTGTAAGCCGTACAAGGTTTCCATTTATAGACCATTTGGAACCTGATTATCTATATTGCAATTTTTGCAACTCTAAACAATCCCAGTACTGTTGTCTTTAACAATGATGATAATTGAGCCTAGAAAGTGTTCTTAAACCGACAGAAGAAGAACATTTTTCAGTAAGTTTACATATGTTGCTGCATTCAAATTGCATCTAACATCGACGATTTTCTTACGGCGTTGCCACTTACCCATGCCCAGTAAGCAGGTGTATGTCTACCACTGTAAATTTTTAGTGAAGTACACAGTGACTCGTTACGACAATTGTCTGGTCTCTAGACACTACATCGTCTGTATTAATTAGTACAAAGTTCTTCTCGTCCAAGAAATCTGCGTCTCTCCACTGATCTTCTGTTCTATATTTATTGGCTCTTGCAAATGCGAGTTTTGGAGTTTGTGATCATCGGTCTATTCAATTTTTTTCAATGCTTTTTGATACCTTAAACCAGTTCTTGTTTTAACATTTTATACAATTATTTTAATGGAGGATGAGATCAATGACGTGTTGCAAAAGAGTGATTTAATACAGTGTAATGTGCCTGATCAATGTCGGGAAGAAGTTTTTAATAACAGTCTACGTCTTCTAAACAGTGAATACCATAACTTTTTACGAAAAAATTCACAGGTATGAATTATAATATAGAAAAATTTACAAACGGATGAAGTGGCTACATATGAAAATAACTTAAATAAGTGGTGTACTCTTTCAGAACAAAAAATTAGACAAAAATAGGAAAAGTTTCACACAAAGAACTTCTCCACACGAAGATTATTAGGGTGCGGATTGTACAAAATTTAATAACTAACACCTCGGAAGTGGAATTCACACAGATATTTATGATCTTAACACATTGAGATTAAAGTGATTGTTATTTAATTAAAAAAAATTTTCACGCTTTAATTTATATTGTTGTTATTTATTACGTTAGTAAATCAGAAAGAACATAGCAAATATATGTTAATCCAAAGAAAAATCGTGATCGATGGATAACGACTACATACTGACGTTGTGCAGTTTTATCTTTTAACACGTTTGGAAAACTAAAGGTCTTAAAATTGCCGTACAGTTGCAGCTTAAACAAAGATATTAAAATACAATAAGAGATGAGAAATGAATACACCTTCATTGTCATCTATACAAACTCACAACGTTTACTGTTTCTCATTAATAACTAGTCAGAGAGTTGCCACTTTACTCCCAAAACAAAATTTGACCTCGTTCCAACATACATTTCCTATATACACTGAATTTTTCCAACCATTTTAACAGTACCGCTTAATACCAGAACATTTCACAAATAAGTTTAGTAGGATAAACTTGATTGAAAAATCTTAACGGAGCTTCCTAAAAAATTAACATTTATGATTGCTTAGAATTAACATACAAATTAGGTTCAGGTTTACGGTCACAGTAGGACAGTAGTTTGGGCTCTGATTGTTGTAGCTCGGGAGCTTGGTAACACATGCTCATAAATTTGAGACTCGGTCCTTACTCACTTGACTCGCACACCTTGGAAACGAATTTCTTAAGTGTATTGTTTCAGCTTTGATCCGATAGCTTCGAAACCATTTAAAATGAGATGTCTTCATTTCTGGGTCTAAAATTAATATTATAATAAAATCTGTGGCGATTTTTTACTATGCCAATGACGATAGCGTATATATGCAGAGTAATATAGCAATACAGAGCCGTTATACATACCGCTCGTCAGAATGGCTGTAAAAAAAAAAGGTTCGAATTTATCTTACGCACATAAGCGTGTGTGGTTAGCTAAATCTCAATCAAAGGAAATTATAATGTTCGTTTGTATCATTCTAAAAGAAACTTGTTTATTATATTATTTGATTAAAAATATCGTGCCACAAAGACTGGCTCTTCTTTGTACATTCATCAAATGCAAGTATCCTTGAAAAACACCAACTATAAGTAAGCGTGTAGGCAACTGGCCATTAAAGTCTAAGAAAGAGAGCCAAAAAGAAGGCCAGCAACATTTGCACATCCAGTAATTCTTGAAAGCTTCTTCGTAAGAGCAGCTTCGTTCTGCTATTACTAGACTTTCATATTTTCTTTTATAGAAGCCCATTGTTCGAGCATCTACAAGACTCAAGTTTGTTACTTTCATTTATGAATCTAATGCCTAAGCATTTCATATTTTCTTTAAATTTTTGCTACATCTTTTATTATAAAATTCGTTAAATATAGTGAGTTTTCTTCGGATGAGTGAAAAAAAGTGCTTCTTTTTCTCTCCCATGCTTTTTACTAAAGTCCTCCCGTTCCTCATTTCCCTGCCCAAAGTCTAAGCAACTTTTATACATTATCCAATTTATGGGATGATAAAATCAACAACAACAAAAGAAGTGTTACTTTGACATTTTGTGTCTTTCTAAAGCAAATTTTCATTTGAATTATAAAAAAAAAGAAGTTAGAAAAATATTACAAAATACGTTCTACACTAAACCATACATTAATATTTACAAATTGCATACTTTACAACAAACTTGACTTTTATACATAAAACTCATTTCATGGCTTTGCACAGCTAAGGTTTTATTTAAAGTATTAAATAAGTCACTATAAAAATGTACTTTAAGATATATTTAAAATCTACATACAATTTCTAACTTAACTTAGATTTCTTTGCATACCAAAAAAAGTAAGAAGAGATACTAAACTTATTATTATCCAACATGTAATACACACAATACAGACATAAACATAGAAATATCAGAAAACATTTTAACTTAACAATGAAAATATATGTTAATCTCAATGGTATCTTAATAGTTGAAGAAAATATGCACTTCATAAAGAGTTATTCTCAAGTGTAAGGACATTTTTTAGTGTAGTAACTATAAAAAAATTTGTGAAAAAACTGAAGAGACAAGCATATTGATTTTATATAAACACATCATACTTGCCTTACCTTTCCGTTCTGTTAGAAAACAGTTTTGAAGTCTAGTTTTGAAGTAATTAAATACATAATATGTATCTGTGTCTCTGCGTTACATTCAAGCTATTTAAAAATATTATTATTTATTTTAAGGGTAGTCTAGAGAAAATTAACGCTTACTACTTTATCGATAAGGTCATTCTTATTATAAGGCTTCATGATATTATTCATAACTACCGCCCCCTTCCACCCAAGACTAACTAAATGAAACTTCGTAGTGTGTTGACATGTAATGTGAAACGTTTTCAGTTAAAAATCTTGCATCTGTTTCTGACACTTTTCTGAACTAACGTCTTCTTATTAAAAACATATTTGTTTGGAATCCATACAGTTTATTTGATCTAGTACAAACCTGTAGGAACTAAAAAAATTATTTTATGGTGAAAAATACCGTGCATTCCTTATGCTATAAAATAATCGTTTTCTCTAAGAGCCCATTGATTGGCAGTTTTTCCCGTATAATCTAAGAACAGAGCTATTTTTTAATGCTGTAAGGATTTAAAACTCATAAAAAATTTATCATACGACAAATTTTTTTTTCTCTTTTCTCATAACTTAATGACCAAAGCTACAAAGTCCTGGTGCTGAATCTCTACATTTTTAATCACCACATAAATACAAACACATATTCTACCTATTTAAAAATCTGAAAGATTCAAGAGATTACTATAAGAGTTATAGTGAGAGGCTGATTTCCCACTTAATATATTCTTTATTTATCGATTTTCATGCTTCTTTAATCTTGATAAACGTTTAGCGTCATTTTCTTGACGAGTAAAGTTGTATTCATTAGTTCTATTCATAGTTTTCCGTCAAATTTGCTTTCTTACGATATTTAGCATAGTTAAGACTTTTCTTAGCCCTAAAGGCTACTTTTTTTAACTTCATTAGTTTCTAATGTATTTGTTGGCAGGGTAATTTGACGTCCAATGACTCTGAGAAGGACCGGTGAGCTTCTTAAGTAAACTGTCTCTTGACTGTAGTTTCCAAGAAACGTAATTATCTCTATACTTCTGGGTAATCTTCTCTTGCCTGGAATTGTACCACTAATCGGAAGAGGAACTACAATGTTTGAAACTTTAGAGCTAGTTATAGAGCTCTTTTCCGACGTCTTTTGGTATAACGTCAAAGACGTTGGTGTCTAAAGCACCTTCTTTTTTTGCATACTCAGTTGTTTTAATGATCTGGTGAACAGATTGCTTCGTAATGCTTGCCCATTAGAGACTGTTCCGTTGGCTCAAGTTTATTTTTCCTTTATAAAGCTGTTAGGTTCTCCCATTGCAGACCTTGGAGAGGATCCGTAATTTCCGGTTGAAAGCTCGGAGTTGAGAGCGTAATACAGAGTTGTCGGTCACTGGGGCTTCCAGCATTGTGACGAACAACTCCACTCGTGACATCTGCCAGTGAATAACTGACTTGGTGTAATAATGGCCAGATTTACATATTTTTTTAGTCAACGAATCGTTTTTGGAAATGGTAGTAAAAATGTATTTGTTGACAAGGTAGTTTTAACTCATATGGCCCTTAAAAGAGTCGATAAGATTTATGGTTAAGTAAGGATCGTAAATACTCATAATGGCCCTGAAAAAGGCCTGTGGTAAGACTTTGAGCTATTCCTTATCATTATTTTTGATGATAAAGAGCCAGCTAGGGGTATCTTGACTTTCATCCTTGGTGTCTCTGTGTACGGAGATCGTACCGAAGGAAGGTACACCACTGACCAAAGAATATATCGTCTTCAGGTTAGTCCCCAGATAACTAACAGCTTATCGTTATTTAGGAAAGTAGGTCTCGAGAATACCTTTTCTGTAGGTATGCCGTTGGGATGACCACTAAATAGAAGGCTGTTGTAGCTGCCCGTACTCTTTAAATGCCCGTAATTTAAAGCCAAGAATTCTCTGACGGCACCAGGCCAGATGGTTGAGCAGCAACAAAACTCTGAAGTGTTGGAGAAGGTAGTGCTCTGGCTAGACACGTCTCCTAGTATTCTGCCGGATACGTTGACTTTCAAAACACCAATTTTTGCGTGGCACTAGGTTATCTTAGCGATCCTGGGTAAAAACCAATTTATCTCGCTTGCCCACAATAGAGGAGCGTCATCGATAGCTGGAATGCCCAGCTGCTTGACTGATAACTCTGTTCTTGGTGTATTGCTGATGAACGACTACGATTATTGAAAACTTGATGGAGCATCGTATAACCACTTTTTACTATCTTTGATTGCTGGTATCTTCAATTTTACCTTGGTGCCACATAGCGGATCCTACTGAACTAAAGCGCAAAGCCAGCTTATTTAAGAAAAACTTTGAGCTAATTTATCGTTATTATTATGAACTCCTTCAAGATCAAAACTATGCAAAAATCACCTTTGAATCATCAAGAATCAGTATAAAAAATTTCAGCAAAATCAGTTGTGTAGATTTCGCAGTTAGCAATCACGACGGGTTTAGCAACTTTGTTTTATATATTAGTATAATGAAGCCAGCTTTTCTGTAAGAAAAAGATTATAAAATCTTTTAAAAATTAATGAATCCCAAGCTGGTTAATACTAGTTGTGAATTTCAAGTCAAAATGTAAAAACTTGAATCTGAGACTAATAAGTGCGATCCAATTTTCATTTTCCTTCTTTATATTTTAACAAATCTTGCCAAAACCAAACTAAAATTATACATTGAAGATTAAATAATGTGTAAAAAGTTACGTTTTCGAAAGATCAGGGATTAGCCGTCGGCCCAAAGGCTTTATTTGCTTCTACTTATAGTATACTTTTCTTTGAAATTGTTGACTCGCCGTTGTGGTGTTCGGTTTCACCAAGCAATATGTATGGAGTGGTGTACAATGTGCTGGGGTTGACCTACTGTTAGAGTTTATGTTTTATGCCATACGGTAGTAGCGTATCTTATTGTACGTATGTTTTTTGTAATTGAGTAATTGGAATGTTTTTGAATCAAGAAAATTAATTTAATCAACAACCAAATTATGTCTTATCTGATGATTTAATAAATTTAGAAATATTAGAAAAAGTTAATTTTACAAATTGTATAAGTAATAAAGTTTCAGATTCACATTTTCATTGTAATCTAATTTATAGTTTTCTTAACTTCACTTACTTCTATGATTGCTGGTTAGCCGCTGCTTGCTCGCACGCAGTCACAAGATCTTACAAAGTTGACCGCAACGACGTTCCTAATGCTACAGGAGAGCACTTGTAGCGATGACGATAATTGGGCTTCTGCTTGGTTTGCTCAAGCTTTTTTCACACAGCTTCATCACCGAACCAAGTCTTATATTTGCTTAAAATGCACGCTTTCGACACGTAGCTTAATCACTAAACTAAGTCTTACATCCGCTTAAAAGACGCAACACTTTTCAACCTTCATAGTTACTTTGGAGCACATGATCAAAGCAGAATTGCAAATATTGTTATGTGCAAGGAGCTTCTATTCTCTTGCGTTTAAGGAGGGTGCGTCAAGTTGGGGATCCGAAAGACCAATGAGAGCTTAACTTAATTACACTCGACTGACACGAGCGCAGTCGTGGTGCAATAATTTCACAGTAATTGATAGTTAAAACTGCTGATCTCTCGGATTTTACATTAAGTACAAGTTGCTGTCAAAATTGTGTATGATATCTCTTGTGTATATCCACAGTGAAGAATATTAAAATTGTTGATTAATCACATTATTTGATGTACTGATGCGAGTCGATTTCGTAAAATGAGCGTTTTATAAGATTATTTGAGGTTGCACCCGTAGTAAGAGTTTTGTGAGGGTAGCTTGTTTCAAAAGAAGTAAGTTATGTGTCACGCGATTGCATAATCAGGTATACCGCTGGATGGTTTGAGATCACTGAGCTTTTACTTTTTATAACTTAAAAACGAAACTCTGTATTTTGAAGTAATAAAAATTAAGTCCATGACATGGAATGTGACATATGTACCAAGCATTAAAACTTGCTATAGCTTGTTCAACTTTTAATGCGTGGCTTTGTTTTAGTTGAGTAAGACATTGTTACAAAAATAGACTTCTTGTTTCACAAAAAATTGTTTAATAAATAAATAAGTCTTTTTTTTAGTTACTTACTCAATTATTAATAATGATAAATGTATACCTTCTTAATGTTAACATACCACAACATAAAAAGATTTTTATCCACTACTTTATTTAATGACAAAAGCTGCTTTTTTACCGAAAGATGTAGGTGTTAACTGATGTTTTCAGGAGTCTACCAAATTACATAAGCTGGATTAAATTTGTATCACAGTTTTATTATGGAGTTGAGGCTATATCTATAATACAGTGGCGAAATATTAATCAAATTGGTAAGTATCAAAGCATTTCTTATGAGCTTATGAAATACTTAACAAGTAAGTGCTCTTCGAATTTTCCAGATTGCTCTCATGATTCCGAAGAGCCCTGTATTTCAAGTGGCAATATGGTTTTGGAAAAATATGGTTATAGTAATGACCACTACGTTATAGATTGCTTCGGGCTTTTAGCAATCATCATAATAAGTCATTTTGTAGGTTTTGTAGCAGTAAAGTATAGAAGTGAAAGTCAACCTGTTTATTAGGTCTTATTAAAAAAAAGCATTTACGTTTTGTTCAAAAATTATTAAGATAATTTTTATTGTATGAATGTATGAAGACTTATTAATATTAGTTTACATTAAGATTAATCAGAATCTGAAAATCTCTATTCTCTAAATGTCTTCTGAAATATAATAAAGATTTTAAGAGCTTAAAGTGAAAAATACTCCACTAACTATTCTATTAACTTTACATATAAGTGTCATATTGTATAGTGTGATAAAATGTAATGTACAAGCATTGAAAAAATGTCTATACTGTATAAAATTTACCCGTTGGAAAAAATTGGTAGATTAAACCTTTTAGATACTTAGCACACACGTACACATACATAAATGAATTAATTCTATAATTTACGTATGCAAGAATTCATTATATTCAAATGAAAGAAAAATAATAGATATTTTTTCAATATTATGCTTTGCTGGTTTTTCCCTTCATTAAAAACTTTTCTAAGTATGCATACTAGAAAGGATTTGGCTCACCTTCCCATCTCCCCATAAGGTGGCGTTTCTCCTAATTTTGACAACGGAAGCTGTAGCACAATTATTGTTCTACTACAGAAGGTGTAACTAGTGGCATCGTCCTAGATCATTTGGCAGTCATTTTTTTATAGTAATGTTTATTAGACCACATAAAATGAAAATACTTACATTACGAGCATGCAAACTGGTCCCAATTTATTGAAATAAATTTTTTCCAAACAATGTGGTCAAAATTGATTTTATAAATTAAAAAAAAATTTTTTTACATGAACATTCAGAGCTGTTTGCAATGATCATTCAGAGCATTTGAACAAGTGCGACCGCATAAGTGTAAACTTATGCATGCGCACTGACAGTTCATGCTTTATTGTATCGTAAACAAATGTTGGTATACACTTGTACAGACAGCCACACTGAAATGCCCAAAATGTTGCAAACAAAAACAACGACGTTTCAATACTTGTTTCACCCCTCCTTGGCCACTTTCCACCACTGTCTTAATAATTATTTCATATGTGTCACTTTTTAACACGCTCTCACACCATCCTCACGGTAGTGCTATGATGCACTTATTTTTTTTTGTCTTGAATTCCTAATTACTTTATTTATTGCATTAATTCCTATCAACAAAACAATTGTTCCAATTCCTTAACCAAGCAAAACGCTTTTCGTTCTTTGAGCGTTTTTTTAACTGTTGGACGTTTAGTGCACCCTCAGTAGGAATTATAGGGTTCACACCTGGTGCGCATCCAACCAGGGCAAGCAACAGGCCCAAGGGTGTGTAAATGAGCCACCAGGTATAAAAACTACCATGCATTCCTCTTTTTGCATAATTTAGAATTTCATTTTTCGAAAATTAGGTATATTTTTTATGAGAAGTAAGTATAACATTGTTCATTGAAAAGTTAGCATCTTCACTAAAAATATGGGATCATGCTTTCGTTGTTTTTATTGATTTGTTACTTGCAATAATTTAATTGTTCTTTCTTAATATTTAATGAGAATTTGAAAAATTTCTTGTCAACTCAACAAATATACATACTAAGTTTTAGAATGCAAAACAATGACAAATGGTATGATGATTTATTACGTATTTAACTCTTTTTTGTAAAGTTATGCTTCGAGTACTATTTTTTTAAACAAGAAAAAGTTTGTCCCAAATCTCCTTCTAAAATAATTAAATTATAACCAAAACGAATATTTAAATCACATATATCCCGTAATAGTTTTTTACTTATTTTTACGACTTTTATTGAGAGTTTTTTAAAGTTTTCTTATAGTTTTTTAAAGTTTTGTAATACAGCATCGTTTTGCATAAATACTGCTTTAAATTTGAATATAGAGCATGACTATATTTTAATAAAAATTTAAGAATGTCAATATTTTGACATCCTTCAGATAGTGTAATACAAGTGAGAGGCTTACACACTGTTACAAACCTTACCTAAAACGGTTTTATCAATGTATGTACAAATTATGCAGTTTTGGTTTTAAGCGATGATTTATCATACACAGGTCATGTTAAACTAATTTTTGTTTGTGCACTTCATGCAATGTAATTATGTATCATTCTCCCACTTCTACCGCCCTAAAGGGAAAACCTAACGTATGTCAAAATATTACCAGTTTTAGATTGTTATTAAAATTCAATCATGCTTCTTATCCAAATTTAAAGAAGTATATGTTCATTATTTTTTTTTTTTTTTTTTATAAATCAATACCTAGTTACGTAGTATATTTATTTTTAGGCTTTATTGGAAACGAGTACATATAGCCTTTGAACAGTAAGGCTTATTTTACATTAATATTTGTTACATATTATAGTATTGATTACATGTTGCAATTATTGGTTACATTCTCACATTGTTGGATACAGTTGTATGTAGTTTCATTAATACGGTGATGATGTCACTTCGACCATCTCGAGAGCGAATTATCTAGGTGGTGAGCCATTTCTGCTGCGAGAAGGTTGCGCGCACCCCTTCATGAAGAGCATTGTGTGGTGAAGAAGCACACGTACAAATTCGCAGAGGTACTTGCTCAGGAGTGTCGCACAGGCCAGAAATCGAACCCGCAGTCTCCTGCGTGCCATCTCACAAACCAACCGACCAAGCCACCGCGTGCTCATTTTTTCATTTTTTGACAAAGAAGTGTTACATTTGATATGCAGGGCACATCATACTGACTGCCTCTGGTAACAACGAGGCTATTTAAGCAAGAGGGCACCAACATGATGGAAACAAGATAACATAAGGCTCAGTGAGCCTTAAATCACGGCAGTCGAGTGTTGTCAAGAAAGTCAGGCGTTATCAAATTGAGACACTGGCGATATTTACTGGAGGAAATCACGAGTTGTAAACAGAAACACACGCTCGGCTTTGCTTTATAAATGTGGTATCTTGAATAAAGGTCTTTAAGAAAATAAGCACTGATTATTTTTGCAACGCACCTCCTTGCCAATCCCTTTCCCACGTAACAAACTTAGTGATAAGTGTGGGGTCTAGTAAAAAAATGGAGTTTTTTTTCTCTTTTATTTCATTCGTGTCACAAATCTAGCCAAAAAGCACACATAGTGCAGTGTTGCAAAAATACGACGATTAAAAATCAAGAGACTAAAGATTCGATCAAAGACAGTAGCTCCGGTCTTATCTTACAAGCAATGGCGTCAACAGCCCAGAATCCAACAAGACTAGGATACCAATTGCAGATTATCATAGTATCAAAGAGACAAACGGCAAGCGCTGAAGGAAACTTATTTATACTAGTGTGCATGTCAACTGGCACGTTAGTACATTTAAAATAAAATTATTTTTATCCTTTCCTCCCGAGGCAAGAGAGTGAAGGTACGTCTTGGATGAAGATGAGGTTGTGTGAAATTTTAATTTTTGATTTACATTTATTATTTCGTCCGCTTCTCTTTTTTAGTGTTTATTTTCATCTTAAAAACCAAAACAAAAATCATGCAAGATAACATACTTAAATACGTGGTGGACTAAGAAAATTTTTGCACAACAAACGTTAAACAGCGGGATTTTATTATGAGGCTTCATACAGACCCATAAAACATTCAGAAATAACAACTCACACCCACATCAGCTAAAGAATCGATCACTAGATTTATGATGATCGTTTTTTTACTAAAAACAGACGACATATACCTCTAAAATAATATTTGTCCCCATTGACTCTCAAACGAGAATACAGCGCGAAAATTAAGGAAACCAAGTGAAAGACAAGAGCTGCTCTTTTACTTTTTTGTCTCTGGCTTTTACTGATCTTTTCATCTGATTATTATTAAGTGATGACATATGTCATTAAACATATCCCCGCAACTAGAAGAACACATAAGATTTTTTATGATCAGAAATAAAGATACAACTCACGACCCACATATCTGAAGGAATTGGAAACATAAAAATTATAAAAATTGAACCTAAAAAGGTGCATTGTCAAGGTACCCCATATAAGTGAAATAAGGTAAAAAACGTATTACGAAGAAAGAACAGTGGAAGAATGGTAACTTTAGAGTTATTAATACATGATTTTTAACACAAATCGAAAAAAAAAAAAAAAAAAAGATGACAAAAAAATAATTGAATCCAGCGATACTACCCATGAGTTAAAAATCAATAACAAAGGCCTGGGTACTAATATGGTAAGCAAAATTTGCAGGCCAGGGCCCTGTAAAAAATAACAAAAGAAAAATATGGTGGGAAAAACTAAGGTAATAGCAATGGGCTTATTATCAAGATTAGAGCAAAACTAAATAAACCAGAGAAGATAGATACCCCTCACAAGGTGGACATAGAGACAATCCAAAAATGACCACTGACAAGTAGGGATTATAAAGATATATTTTTTGATACATACGATAATACAGGACTTACGAACAAAAAAATTGGGTTTCCTTTCTGGCAAACGAGTCAGCAAGCGAAATGCGAGTACAGCTAAAGAGACACGTGGAGCTCAAACATACAAAATAAACATACTACTGATACAAGAGACGTGATCAACAGCTATAGGATAGAATAAAAGATATAAGAGAGGAACTTAAAAAAAGAAGAAAGCCACGTTTATGGTAACGGTACCACCACTAACTAATAACTACACAAATTTGGCCAATTCGGATGCAAATAGAGATAGATTACAGAGGAATGTAGCATTTACCATGGCCTAATAAATAAAAGAAACATATGCTACATATAATCACAACTATCTATGCAGACCGCAGAACGCGCAACAAAATATTCTGCTCACGCTCAGTCATATGACAAGTAACATCCCGACTCAGAAAACTCAAACGTCCTAATACAAAAAAAGAAGTGATATTGGGGTGAGAATACAGAAAAAGATTCAGATATGAGTACAGAAGGTCAAGAAAACGTCGATGCGGATGTTAAATCAGAGGAGCCTAATAAAAAGAGTTCGCTGCCACAGCAAGCACTAAGGGATTAAAACGAGTTGGAAACACAAGATGTTGCATAGCAAGGAAGACTTATTTTACAGTGACCAGCTGACGGAAAATTAAGCTAACTTACAAAATAACCAGAACTTCGAAAGGAAGTTACAACTGCAAGTTTACCAGCAATATAAGAACAAAAAAAAATACGAAAAGCACGTTAACAACAACTCACGATTGTATATACAAAAACGATGTTTTTCAGCTACGCAACAAAAGAGGAACCCATCGAAAAGAATAACAATAGCCAACTCTGATACACTATTACCTAGCGTTACAAGTAAAAGTCGAGAGTTAATTACATATAAATCGAGAACTGATATAAAAGAAAAAGATGAAAACATGAAACAAGTGAAGAAATTTTTAATGGATAAACGATAAGAGCCGAATATACGTGACTTATTCGAGAGAAGGTCCAATGAATTTCAGGCTATAGTAATTATTGACATTAAAAAGCAAGATATAGAAGGCAGACAAGCAATAAGAATAAATATGTGGAAGCCTAGCAAGATAATAACGATTAAAAAAGCAGTGTTACAAACAAGAAAAACAGTAGACAAAAACGCACATAACGGGGGGAGTATGGCTCAGTCAGAGAAAAATGAGAACGTGGTACAAGACGAGCACAATAAGCAGTTAGAAAAAGCTGCACCCCCGATAAGTGACTAGAATATTTAAAAGACAAAACGTAAATGGAAACTGGTAAATCCGCACAACCTGGTAGTACCCTCGCAAAAATATTAGAAATACCATCCGATCCACCCAAGAACTGTTTGTTTTACGGCCTCAAATGGTTATATGAACTTGATATCTGAAATACTGAGTTACGAATAATTCTGCGCATTTTTAATTTATTACAAAATTGCAGAGAGTTGGAAGAAACAAAGGAAGTTTTAAAGTCATAAACAATATATGGAATCAGCGATTGCATTTATCTGCTCTCTGAAGAATACAGGAAAAACACTTGTGTACATTTTGCTTTAACTAATGAAAATTACATTTACTTCTATTATATTGCAATGACAGAAGGAGAACTCAGCCATTTATATCTAGAAGGTGTAGGTAAAAATTAACATTATACGCCTCTCATACAAGTTTCTAGCGCGATTAATACAGAAAATGAGTTAGAGGTACACACCCCTCGGAGAGACTGCTGCAGTATTGAGAGAAGTGGAGAGCGTAAGCATGGGTCTAAGCTAGACGAAATGGTAGACAAAGGCAAGTAGAAAATAAGGTAAAAAGCCATCTAGACAAGGAGCAAGACCCACCTGAAGGAGCAGCAAATACAAGTAAGCATACAGAAAAATGGGAAAGGAGCAACAGCAAACGAGCAGCGAGGATGATGGTCTGGAAAGTACAGTAGAGAAAGAAATAGCTGTCATCCAAGAGCCAAACTACAAACGAACATTTTAGAGAGTTAGTAGAGACCCTGATAGAAATGAAAACCATCGTAGCAATGAACTAAGTTCAGACATAATACCAATTGAAGTATTACTACGACCACAAATTGAGTACAAGATATTTCTTGGAGGGAGAAATGGTTTGTGTGCTGAAAGAGTCATCGAAGAATAAATATAATTTACAATACGAGAGCCTATAAAATAATAGGTATCGATTCTCTCAACAAAAATATATAAAACTACAGAGAGGCTACAAAATAAGAGTATGGCACGTAGATAAAATTAAAAAAGGATACATGGTAAGAGCACCACTAGAGGATGCCAACAGGGTAAGGAGCACGGAAGTACAGACTTAAACATGCGACTTCGCTTAAAATTTTCGCAGCCCTCGGACACAGTTAATCGCTTAATCGTTCATCTAAGGGAAACTGATTATAACGCATCCAAATCACCAGTAGACTATGGAGAGGATTAATCAATCCCACCAAGTGTGCGGTAGTGTTTTCTTAGGACTTGACCAGGGCGTCGCTACTGGAGACAAGGCATACGAATCTACAACAACCCACATGCTTAACTAAAAAAAATAAAAAGTGCTTGTAATTACAGAAGCTACTACTTACATAACGGAATCAGGCGACAGTGCACTCGAGCTGCTCCTGCAAAATTGCGTCCATAAGGAGATTTTACTGGCGCAAGGAGTCATGTTGTCTCACGAGTAGTGTTCAAGCTCAGCTTCGGGAACTTAGTCATCCACGCAAACCCCTTAGAAATAGCTTTTTCTCCAAATATCATAGAGGAAAAAGAGAAGCTTTGTTGTAAGAAAAAAAAACAGGGAAAAAGCAGCAAACGAAATCAGCAAATGCGTCAACGGCATTGAAAGTAGAAGCAAATAAAAAATACCTGTATAATTTCTTCCCTAAATTTAACCCCATGAAAAAAGAAAGGAAAGGAGCAAAAGAAAAACGTTGTATTAAGAAATGTAAGGAAAAGAAATACTAGAAAAATGTACGACACAGGTCAAAACGTAAATTTGGAGTACACTGTCATCAAACGATTTTTTTTGAATTTGTCTAGACCAAAAACGCAAATGGAATGTAAAGCAACCAATTGTTTAATTATCTGACTCCACAATATTCTCGAAAATGTCGTATGACCTTGCAGGCAAGATGATTGGCACTATACTATAACCAACTATTCACAAACTTAATAACCGACTTATATGCGTGCGTAATGCCGATGCAAAATAAGGGATAAAGTAATGAACCATATTTACGATAGAGAATTTTTAAGAATCAAAAAATACTTACTTTGACAAAAATGCTAAAGTTAACTATAATAATTATACAAAATGTGAAAGCAAAAAAACTAAAAGGTACGTTTATTGTTATATACTTTGTATAAAGAGAAAGAGCCTTAGTCATAGCTCAATGCTAAATTCAAAGGGTAAGCGATAAAAGAAAGAGTACTGTATATACGGTAATACACTTAAATAAATATTTATCAAAAAAGTATAAATAATAATAGAACAGGTATTAAGCACAGGGACTCAAAAGCGTACCCATAGTCGAGAACCAACGCTCGCACCAGATAGTTATAATAATACTAACAGTTATGTATATCAAGGGTCAATGATCGTGAGAATAGGGCTTTTTTAACATAAATAAGTGCCTTCTCTGTGGGGGCCTATTATTAATACATAGTAGAATGATTAGAGAAAAACAAAGAACTTTAGACGAAACACGAGATGGCAGCAGTTCACACCACGCTTACAGTAAAACTCCAAGCAGACAGGCGACTGCAATCCTCTAGATGAGTAGTAGAGTTGCCACTGACCGTGACACATGATTGCAATTTGGAGAAATTTACTATCTGAGGTAGTTTTAAGTAGTTTTTCAATGATTTATAGATATAGCGTTGAGTTACACTTTTTAAAATAATGGAGCTATGTGGTGTTTGCACCATTGCTCCAATGTTAAAAGAGTGAATTTCTAACGAGAATATTTCGATAACAACGTGGTAAATCGGTCTAAATTTTTTTACACATGTTTCTCGATGCTTACAATAGTTTTTCTGACTATTTTATACCTTTTAAGATAGTTTTGTTTTAGTAAGCAACTACCTTAAAGTTAACTGTGTAAAAAATAAAAAATAAAATAAACTTTCCAAAATCCACAGTCAATCACAACAAATGGTGATTGTACCCATAATTATAATAATAGTTATTNATGTTAATAATAATAATAGTTTAGATAATAATAATAAGAATAATAATAAAAATAATAACAACGATGAGTCGAAGAGAGTAAGCGCCAGCAGTCACTCGACTGTATCGGGGGGCGCAGTCCGTAAGACGGAGACAAGAAAGAATTATCTTCTGTCTTTAATACTGATGATGAGAAATTTGTATGGAAATTGTTTTGTATGATAAACAAATAAATAATTGACAGACATATGTAAAATAATAAAATAAAAACTCTATGTAAAAAAACGTAATGTATATTTTTTAATTTATTGTTTTTTATGTAAAGCAACACTTACTATAAAGTAGTCTTAAGTAAATGCCCAATTTGCGGTACTAACATATAATTGTAGTATGAAGCAAAGTGCATTTACAATTAATATTGTGAGAATGAGAATTAGAACTAGAATTCATTTTATTAAAGCCTTGTGGTAAGCCACGTCTGGCTCTCCAAGATAAATACGTCGATGAAACAAGAAATATGTAAAAATAAACCATAAAAGTAAACCACAGATATAACAAATATGTAAATATAAATATGTAATGATAAATGAGTTGTTGATGTACATTAGTTGTTTATATGAACAACTTATTAACATAAGATTAAGGTATATTCTATTTTAATAGATAATCAGTTAATCAAATAAATTAAACAAAACTTAGATGGACTGTAAGACTAAAACAAACAGTACATAAGTGTGTCTAAAGTTTCAAATCCAACTACAACTACAAACACCACCCGGATACACGTAAAATAACACAATATAAACTCAATAAAACTTATTACATAAGTAATACAAACAACGAGCCATAAGCAGTCAATTTAAACAATAATATAACAGAGTAACAATCTGATGTGAATTAACAAAATCATAATACAAAATTATAACAATTAAAGATTCAATACAAATAACATGAAAATAAATAACGATAAAAGTACAAAGAAAATAACATTTAAAAGAATGTTCTAAACTTAACACACAATAAGAGGACACTGAATGATTAGAAGAGCAAAAATATTAATGTGAAGAGAACAGCGGTTCTCAGAAATTGAATAGAAGAATGAGCGGGTGATACTTAGTCATATAAATAACACAGACAACAGAATACAGCACAGCTTACACATGCACAATTGCAAACAATTCTACAAGCTCAACACTGTATAAATTGAAAAGTCAGTGTCTTCGAGGGTGATGACGTCACGGTCTTGGACGTGTTATGTACGATATGCACGGCACATCATACTGACTACCACTCGTAACAGCGAGATTACTTTTGCAAGAGGAAAACAATAACAGGGGTGTGACGTGGCGAAATTTGCTTCACAATTTTTGCTCGTCACTGTCGACGCCCCTATTCTGAAACCAATTCGTGTTCTTAATGGGATCCTCGCGTAACCGAAATTTTCGTGTGTCTTAGAAACGACCAACGGTAAGCCTAAGGAGGAGACACACACCTAGACCAGAAATGTAGCGTGCGTATGAGTGAATGTGATGATGTAAGTGTCGAAGCGTTGGCACGTAAGAATGATCCGGAAGGTAAGGTAGGGGCCAGATAAACCGTTGGCGCACAAGTAGGTGATCAGACAAGGGACGAGAGGATACCGACACAAGGGTCAGGGAGTAGAGCGCGAGACAGAAAGGGAGGAGGGAAAAGGCTAGTAGAGTTCTGACCGTCGAGAGAGAGAGCTGTTGAGCGTGAAGCGAGTGTCTGTGGCATCTTGCTTTCTCGTTTTCGTGGCCAGTACTCGAGACGAGCATCTTGTTGGCAATTCCTTTTTCTAGGGTGTACGTGGAGATCGGGAAAGGGGTCGAGCTGTACGACAGGAAAACGTGATGAGTGTGTGAAGGAGAGAAAGTGACGACACCCGAGGTACCGGGAGAGCGAGCGAGAAGAGAGGAGAAATAAGGTTGATCCAAGCTTGGCCCTGAGCGCTGGTTGCCCCGCCAACGAGACGTCCTTCTCTGACAACCCTAGCCAAGCCGAGAAGGAGGTGGCCTTATGCTGCCAGGAAGCAGGATCAAGGGACTCCGAAGCGTCAACTTCCTGGACCACCATCCATGATGACACAGCTGGTGAGAGTCGAGTAGCATAAGTCAAGGTACCATGAATAGGCTAGTGGGGACACAAAAGGGGGGAAAAACATCGAGAGTCCATAGCAAGGGCGAGAGTCACGAGACTGGGATAAGGAGCGTGGCGAGTGCGCCCCGGTCGGGCCTCCACCGAGACGCAGAGACGGGCACGTTGGACCAGCGGGTGTGAGGAAGGGACAGGGATCGAGCGAGAAAGAGAGAAAGAGAACAGGGCACGTGAGATCGAGAGCGAGTGAGTAGTCGCATAGCCGTGGTGTAAGGGCAGGATGGATCGAGGGCCGGCGTCGGAACGCTGTGAGTTGTAAGGCGTTTTTGCGACTGTCTCCGGTTGCGATGGCAATCCACGCCCGGGACCTATAGGTTGCGCCGAGCGTGAGTGTGTAGGTACGGACAGTCAACCACGCCGAGGGGACCTGGTCCCAGACCGAGAGTAGCGTGAGAGAGGAAGTGGGTGTAAAGGCGCGTGAGTGTGTGTGCGTGTAAGCGGACCAGCGTGGCTCTCTGAGCGCACTACTGGCGCTGTGGTGGCGATCGAGGGCTTGCGCCGTAGCATCGGGACCAAGAGGAGTGTACGTGAAGTGATTGTAGATAGTGGTTATGTTTATTTTAATAAATCTATAAAATGAAGTCAACATCGCCCTTTGTTGTACATTTACCCAGACGCAAGTTCCCTTTTGAGACAGGTCCAGTGAAGGGGTCAGTAGGGAGAGCGCCGTCGAGCAGAGACGTACGAGAGAGCATAATTTCGATTTTTTCTCTCCAATGTTAAGTCACCTTGGGGAATATAAAATACACGTTGTAGGGGTAAAAGATAATATAAGGATCAGCGAGCCCCAAATTGCGGCAGTTAAGCGTTATCAAGAAAGTCTGGCGTTATTAAATCAAGACACTGGGCAATAAATACAGAAGGTCACGATGAGCTTGGAACGTGTACACACGCGCGACTCTGCCGAATAAATATGGTTTCTTGAATTAAGGGCTTTAAGAAAATAAGTATTAGGTATTCTTGTGACGCACCTCCTGACCAATCTTTTTTCCACGTATTCGAAGCAAGTATTTGAGAGTTATTGAGTTAACGCATTATTTGACTTATTTATTTAAATTCTTAAAGAAAAATTGGTATAATTGTTTCAATAAATTTTTGCCATAAATATCTTCAGACATTCAAAAAAACTTGTATATAACTTCCAAATTGTCGTAGCAGCATAATTTTACAAGCTTCTTAAAAAATATTATTAATTTTAAACCATCTTCCACTTCACTGACAGCAGAAGCAGCATCTTTTAATGTATTATAAAAGATTTCGTCAACTGTTCCTAATAATTTATAGGTTCTGTTTTATTTTTGCGATTAAAAAAAACTTTTAAAAAACGCTCTGAGTTCTAAGAAAGCAGCATCAATCTGTTAAAGAAATATTGATAACTTTTGTCTGTATCACCAAAGTTTTCGTTACTGAATAAAAACAGTACGTCGTTGCTCCGAGCGTTTGAAGCAAAAGTGTCAATTGAAATCGTAAAAGGTGAAGGATTGTGGTGTATACGCAATTACAAATACAAGTGTAAATACACCAAGCTCCTAAAGCTTACGATAGCTGTATAAGTGGGCGATACTTATCATCAAAGGCAGTCTTGTCCGAGCGTGCTACCGAGTCAGTCACTGTTATTGATCTTTACATTGTAATACTTTTCCTTAGAATATATACCTGTATCAGTTACTTTCTCTGGCTCTCATTATTCACCTGTCCCCCTACATATATATCACACTGGTTACAAGAAACTAACTTACATCTTAAATAACAATATTCTAAGTTTTATTAGAGAAATCGAATAAGCGTATTACAATATAAATCATGCAAAACATAATCGTAGTGATCACACAATCAATCTAAGAATAGCTAGACTTGTTTATAAAAGGACTAGCATGCGAAAGAATCTGCTACCCTAGCAGATGCCGTCGACTGTGGGTTGTGATTGGCGAGACAAAAAGAAACAGGTATAATATCCACAACAATACCAAGGACTAATTTGCAGTAATATTACAAATCATTTAAATAACTTATATTGTCAGCAGAATAGGTACCCTGATAAGCCATTTTCATCGTATCATATAGAACAAGTTAATGAACACATCATCAACTGTCAGAATTATAATTCTAAAAAGCAACAAATAGTTACTGGAGTAATAATACACAATATCAACATTCTTGCAATGGATACAACTACCACGGAAATGATCAGACTCAAGAAAGAGATTAAAATTTTTAGAACTAGTTCCATCGTTTCCAACGACTAATGAATTTCACATAAGGTTACTTTTTGACGAGTTACAATTCGCGATAATGTTTCTCCATCGAGATAAAGTGGAATTTTGTTGAAAAAAAGTAATGTTTCTCGAACATATTGTACCTTAACGAGAAATAGAAGCAGAAATCAAAAAGATACAAGCTGTTAGAGAATTTCCCCACCAAAAGCTTTGAAAAATATTAGGTGATTTTTAGAACTAGGTGTATACTGTAGACGTATTATCATCAATTTTTTTTAAAATAGCAAAGCCACTATAAGATTTATTTTTAAAAAGTGAAAAATTTTTAAAGACCAACGTACAACAAAAGAGGTTTTAAATACTATAAAACCATCTATGTAAAGAGCATAAATTACAGTTTTTTGTCATTAGTACGTTATTTAAATTAATAACAGATGCATCTGACTATGCTATTGAAGTGGTACTGAGTCAAGAAAAAGATGGGTTTGACCATCCTGTCACCTACTCCAGCCCTTATCAGGGACAAAAAGCTCTGACTCTTACAAAAAGGAGAAAAAATTGTAATGTGTCAAAATGAACAAGTAATCAAAATAATTGATTTCTGTATGCAGAAAAAAATATAAATGATGGGTAATCATTACTAAGAGTGATAACGATAAGCCAAAAAAGTAGAGGAAAAAAGAAGCACAGTTACAAAGTCAGAGAAACGTAACAGTAAGAACATATCACTTAAGGACGATCAAACATAAAAGATTGCTAACAACCTTCAAGAAGGTAGTAAGAGTAATAATACCAAGAAGCATAACCAAATCAGAAATAGATCTACCTTCTTTGATCACGGAACCCTGACAACCCCTCGGTTCGAAAACAAACAAGGAACAGCCAAAGTAAAATTATAGTGTGATTGCTCAAAGGACTTAAACATAAATATTTTCCCAACCACAAACATTACGTGCATCTCGATCAAGTGTACTAAGAAATGTTACTAAAAATCCATAAAAATATTCCAGCTTGTTCAAAGCGAATTTTTCAGAATCAGTAACCTCTGCATCATACGCTAGTAATACAAATACAGAAATCAACGAAATAAGACCAAACAGCTCTGAAAATAAAAAAAACGCCACAATGACCTGTACTCCAATACCTATGCTTATTTACACTCATAAAAACACTGTCATTTCCGTAACACCCATTTCTCTTAGTAAATATTCAAATGACAACATTTTTGAAGACCATCCTAAAACTATGACGAGCATTATTGATAAGGTAACTTATCAAGAAATATAAAAGTTAACAAAGGAATTAAATCAAAGTCTCCAAGAATATTTGAACAAGGCTAACAACGACGATGAACCTGAACAGGCTGACACGGACTTTTTATTAGTAACTAAATTTTCTGATGGAGAGAAACCAGTTCCTGAGACTCAAGACATGTGAACAGAAAAGGACACTTATGACTTCGATAATATTTATAGTTTTATATTAAATAAAATAATGACAGAAATATAAAGATGTACAACACATTTTGAGTCCTTATTTAATAAAGATGAAGTCTTAAGAAAATATATGACGAGTGGAAAACTATTTAATACACCATTTGTTGAGAAAAATACATCCTTAAGTTCTAGTACACTGGTGCAAACAATAACTATTATAACTGCAAAAAACAGAGAATCTTAAGCACCTGACTTGGAACAAATAATAGGAGAAGCCTCAGATAAAATGAATTAAAACAATAACAAACTGCAATGAAAATCAATTACTAAATCGAATTACTGTATCTGATTTTATGCAATAAATATACTTATACCCTTTTCAACCAATTAATCAATACATACAACAGTACAAAAAAGTGTACATAAATCTTAATGGCAGTAGCAGTGGTACTGATAGTAACAAAAATGCAAATACAGCAAAACTCATAAACAATGTAATTACCACCAGAAATTCAAAAGATATTGCCTTACATACAAAAGAGACAATGTAGTCCTTTTTGTAAGCAAACATTGTCAACAAACCTCATTTGTCTAAAGAATGTTAAGATCGGCCGGTACATAAAACATTAATTATTTGAAATCAAAGGAACAAAAAGTGTGACAGATATTGATAACACCGTATGAAGGACATAATATACTGTCGACCGTTTTAAGTTAAACACCGATCGATTTAATAACTCAAGAAGGTCTTACAAAAGCCTTTAAGCTGCTCAGAAAAGTATTTTTGATACAAAATCCTAAGACTCCTTAAATTTCAAGAAGGGAAGATCTTATAGACAGATGAGAATCTGTTACGGTATGGTTGATTTTTCTAAAATTCAAGAACATTACGAAATAATACAAACACTACATGATAGCCGTGTTGAAGAACATGAGGAAATGAACCAAACTTATCAAATAGTAAGAGAACGGCTTCATAAGCAAGGCATGAGAAGTCATATTTTTAGTCATGCCCGATCCTTTAGTAGTTGCCAAGAAAATAAGATCAACCGGATGAAAACAAGAGAACCCCTAGCACTGACAGATATACCTATTGAAGCTCATGACAAGGTTTTAATTGATACCGTCGATAAATTGAGATTGACACCAAATGGTAATTGCCAGTTGCTAATAATACAGTGTAACATAACTAAGTACATTATGTCAGTCCATGTACAAGGTTTAAGATGAAGCACATTTGTCGATACACTTGTAAAAAATCTAGTGTTAGTTTACGGTGCACCTAGAGCAATTTTATTAGACAGACATGTAACATTTATTTCTAACTTATTGTAACAACTTATGAGAATCCTAAGAACCAATCATCTAAGTACGTTAGCATATTATCCCCAAACGAACGGATTACTAGAGCAAAGCCTTGCCGTTCTTGCTAACCTTACAAAAACTCAATCTCAAACATGAATAAAATTTTTCAGTGAATAAAATTAGTCTGATGAAGTTGGCAAACCTCAAGCCAGCGAAACGTTGCTTTTTAAAAAAATCATGTGTTTGATTTTATTCAGTCCTCGAGTGGTTGTTCATAAATTATTACTATTTATTAATCTATATATATAATTATTAATCTGAATTGTATGATTTGTGGGACAACGTGACAAAAGGTTATTCTTGACTAATAAGGAATAATTCCCGTTATTCTTATCTCAAATCCTTGAGACGTTCGTTTGGATATAAAAAAAATGAAAAAAATACTCTGAGGTCCCAAAATTTTTTTTGCGTTAATTGTTCATCTCGGCTTCTTATAAGTAGCAAGTTCGAAAAAGTTATGGCTATAGAGAATATCATTACTCATACAGAAAATTTTTTAACGTCATCTAAGGTCACATTGACTTGAAAAAAAATAATTTCGACTTTAAAATGCAATTTTAAGCATGCTGCATTTTTGGAATGTTCATCTTTATCATCTTGTAGAGTGGCACATTTTATGTAACAAATTCATATGTGTGTAGTTTATAAGTCAATTCTATACATACTCTTTTTATTTTTATATATCTTTAATCTTTTTTACTGTCTTGATTGATAATAGGACATACATTGTCTCTGTCAAAAAAATTTGTAAGCATATTCACAGGTAGTATTACATTAAATAAATATCTACTGTGATTTGTATGATACAATAGCGCTGCAATATAGGAAAAACTGCAAATTGCCCGTAAAACATTAGCACAGTAACGACAATAGTCTGAAATAGCATTTATCTCCTTACCATCAGGGACGGAGTAAATCTAAAATTGACATGTTTTGCTGTTATTGTGCTATGATCTTTCTTCAAATCTCACAAAATTTGGATCTTTTTTGAAGAAACTTACTGAAAGATTATTTTTATTTTTCAGCAATAAAATTTCAGACGGTCTCTGTAGAACCACAAGATTAAAAATAACAAAATTATTTAAGTATAATATAGAAGCAGAAATAATTATGGGAGAAAAAAAACAAAGTTTATATTCCTAGAATAACATTGAATACTGGCACCTTATTATCATTACCTTTTGTCTGCTATAGAAAACAGTTTCCCTTTGTATTAGCATGTTCTATATTTATTAAAAAATCAGAAAAACAGGGCTTTCATTCTTTAGGACTGTATATTATAAATCTTTATTCTCTTACGGATGTATTATTGCTATATATACGTTGCTTTATTAAGATGTAAGAATACAAAAAGAATTTTTATTCAAATTGCATTCAAGAATAAATCAGAAATTAAAAATATTGTTTAGCTAGAAATTCTTCAGTAATTCAAAAATATGTAACTTTGAAGATCGTCACATTAAAATAGACGTATGTTAATTCATAAAAACCATGAAAAACAAATATGTGAAAAATGTGGAAAGGCTGTTTATACAACAGATGGGTTAAAATGACACATGAAATGTCACAACATTAAGCTAACAGAATGAATTATTGTCTTAAAAGCTTAATTGTGTTTTTGTCTATTTAATAATACCTCTTCCTGAATTCTGTCTTTTACTTAATAAAATCCTCAAGTAATCAAGAATTTTATATTTGGATGAAGTAGACATAGACCAGAAAGAGATTTGAAATGTAAAAGTTCAATCAAGTTCAACAAATAATAGTACTTCAGAGACACATAGTGAGTCAGGGGAAGCGAATAGATAGAGGGAGACCTATGATCAGTGACTTAATAAACCCTAACAACGAGGTATGACTTAGGTACTAAATTGCGTTTATTTTTTTATATCTATGATGGTAAAACATTAGATAAATAAGTATTTTATTGGGGGGGAGGTGGAGGGGTAGATGAAGGGGGAGCGAGGGGGAGCTGAGGGAGAGTGGGGGGGAGCTCACCTCAATATAATTTGATTGAAATTGACGTTAAAACAAGCAAATAACTACGTAAATCGAGGGGGAGCTGAGGAGTAGCTGAGGTGCAGCGGGGTAGAGCGGGGGGCTGAGACTCACTTTCGTCAATACAACTATATAATATAGGGAGATAAATATATATATACATATATATAAATATTTATTTATTTAGTTTTATACTAAGTATATTTTTCTGACAGATATTATATACA
>NW_019379642.1:473686-496827 GCF_000648655.2 Copidosoma floridanum
TATATATATATATATATACATGTATCAATAATACTTGAAACAGTTTTAAAAAGTTTAAGAAAATTTAAAAACAATTTTCTCATGCTGAAAATTGCTGATTTAAAGATTTCTCACGTTTTACGACATACCACCCCACTAGAAAAAAATACATGGGGACTGTATTTTATCCCACTCTACAAGACAGTAAAATAATGTTGACCTTTCCTAAAATGCTACATGCTCAAAATAGCGTTTTTAAGTCACAATTATTTTTTCGAAGGTCCTTGGATGAAGTTTAAAAGAATTTTACAAAAAAGTAATAGTATTCTTAATAGTCTTACTTTTTTTTTCTAATTATTTTACTGATTAAAAGCCAAAATGAACGCAAGAAATAAGGTTGTTTGGGTCCTTGGATTACTTTTCAGTTTTTCTTATACCTAAACAACCTTCTTAGCAAAATAAAAAAAAAAAAAATTAAGAGCATTTGACCTTTTTAAACCAAAGATACTCTTTGCAGCTTTTACATATTGCACTCGTGCACATGCAGCAATCAATTTTACGCCAGATGAACTATTATTAAGGAGAGTAGCAAGACTGCCTTCGAAGATATCTAAGGATGAAAGGTTACGAACTAATTCACTTTATTGACAAGACCTTATTAAGCGGCTTTAAGACGTACAAACTTCAGCTGTAAAGAAACAAATAAAAATGAAATTACAATAAAAAACAAGATATGATGAAAAAAAAACCTTAAAATGTTAAACCAGGAGATTACTTGTTGGGTAAAAAAAGTACGTTTCCGTGAATTTGATCACTATTATAAAAAACCTCTAAAAGTAATAAAAGTTTTAGAAGTAAATAATGTCTGACACAAGAAAGACAATGGTAAGACCATACGATAATACATAGATAAATAAAAACTAGTTTCCCAATAATAATATTCTTGTAAGGATTTTATTCTACATGTCTTTCGGAACTATCACCGATGCGGATTATATTATCATCTTAATAATAATGGTGCCTGGAGATTGCATAGATTAAAACTATGCCAGCCATGGTCACTTCTGCATAGAATCACTGGACACTCACCATGGGATATACTATGAAAAAATCCGTATTACAAAAATGGTGAGAATTGATTGAAATATCGTTATATGGCTTTATATTAATAAATTTATATTGGATCACACCCCTACTCAAAGATGACATGAAACTTTTTAATATTATGTTGCAAAATTTGGTTACTCTAATTGTACTAATTGTATGAAACTGGATCTTTTAAACTTCAAGATAATGTTATCGAAAAATCTATCTAAAGTAACACTATTAAGCATAATAAATATTGTGTGAATCCATGCCAAAGATAACGGTATTCCATCTTCCAGCATACGAACAAAAAGATTAACACCTTTTAAAATTATTAAAATTAGTGTTAAAGGACTCCTCAGCTTAGTCACAAATAATAATATCAATGAGATGAACATAAAGTTACTAAGCAATTAGACGTGCACAATTGAACGTGCACATCGAACTAAGACCACCTTCATGCTAGTGACTCATTCGGTAAAAAGCCTAATAAAACACTAAATAAAGAAAAAAAAATTCAGACACTTTCTACTTCTACTTTTAAGATGAAATGCACTCGTTGTCAATAAAACCAAATTTTTTATCAACATCAACAAAAAGTAATAAAGATGATTCATCAGACATTGAACCAAAAAGACTAAGGTGTCTTTGACCGTGGGATATAGAGGAAAAGAAAAGGAAAAGAGATTTCTTAAATCATTTTTCTTGACTAGAAGCCCTAGAATATTGTCATTCCGTTAGAGATTGATGAAAAAGACCATCATAAGAATATAAAAAATACATCGATCCTGAATGCGCTATTCTGGAATTTTAGAAGGACAAATCCAAGTATCGCACGAGATACGCCGAACCGATTAAGAGGAGCGCAAAATATAAAACTAACACAAGTTGCCTTACTCTTTATGTCCACAACAAGTTGAGTTCATGATATATCAGACATATCATTACATGCAGAAGACAACCGTGTACACAAATTTATAAAACAAGACTGATTCTCACCAAGATCGTCGATTTACGAGTAAAAACTAATGGTAGGAGAAAATAAACCCAATACTAGCTGTATCACACTAACTGTAGGATGCTGCTATTGCGGTGGCAACTTTTAATGCAACTCAAATCATCAAAGCAAAAGGGACCAATCAATGAGTATTTCTAAGACCAAAAATCAATCTGACTAATACTACAGATAATTAAAACAATAATTATGAATACCTTGATATTGTGTCAACAAATTGGGTGGGATTTAAGGCCATAAAATCAGTGTAGCTAGCTCTAAAAACTTATTGTACGCCATCAAAAGACTTACCAACTTTTATACAAAAAAATATGAGGATACTGACGTCCACATGAAAAAAAACCCTTACTATCCCAGTAATGAAATTACCAGGAAAGACTTGAATTTTTTTTCACCATGCATAGTCAGAGTTAACCGTGATCCTAAGTAAATACACATGTTATAATATGAACTATTTAACACGGTTAATGTGAGTAAGTTTTATCATAGCAAATTTAAGGTTAAAGACATTCATTTTTTAAAAAGAAGACAAATTAATAATAACATAGTTCTAGTTCACATACTCTATAAAAACGTAGGAAAAGCCGAAAAAATGCAACGAATAGTAGTCTACTATCAAGCCCATGACAACAAAAGACAATGGAGACGAAATAACATATCTTAGTGTACTACTCCACAAAATGTGGGATGTACCTCTGCCATTGATGCCGTAGTACAAAAAAAAATTTTGTTAGCTTCTGTTGTACATAGACATTAAATAGATATATAAAAATTGTGACTTATTTTGAATAATAATTCCATCTTACGTATCATAAATTCTTTTTTTTTACAATCTCCAGCATATGTAATACATTAACGGATTAATTATCTTTCAGTTTATTACATTACCTTAAATTATCTTCGTAGCGGTAATCATCTAAAGCATACGCGTGAAGAGGAAAAAAAACTTATGTATTTATAATGATATGACTATTTTATAAGACTTGTATGTATATTGAAAATTTCTTGCAAAAGATATTTTTTATTAGTTTAATTGAACAGAGAAAATTCTAGATCTTCTATTTTAAGGGGAAGGTTTAAAGAAAAAATTTAAAATCTCAGAGTGGGTCGAAGGGGGGAAAGAGGAGGGGGAAGTAGTGACTAAATTTGGTCTTACAAAAATATAGTGTAAGATATCAATAAATATATATTGTTGTTTGTGTGGGGAAGTCCACACAAACCCCTCACAGCTTCTTCGCAGAACGTCCCGAAATCGCACAAATACATTTTCTACGTCAATAAATATTTTTTAACCTAAAAACGCATGGAATGACAATTAATTGTGACTATTAGTACTCATGTGATATCCCATGTCAAATACTCAATACTTATTACTTTAAAACACAGAGTTTTGTTTTTAAATTATAAAAGGCAAAAGCTCAGTGATCTTGAAGTATCAAACTGTAAATCTGATTCTGCAATCGCGTGATATATTACTTACTTCTTTTGAAACAAGTTAATGTCGCAAAACTCAAACTACGCGTGCAACCTTAAACAATCTTATCAACTGCTCATCTTACAAAATTAATTCGCATCAGTACACCAAAAATTGTGATGTAAAATCCAAGAGATCAGCAGTTATAACTATCATGTACTGTGAAATAATTGCACCACAACTGGGCTCGTGTCAGTCGAGGGTAATAGGGTTAAGCTCTGATTGTTCGTTCGGATTCCTAACTTGACACATCCTCCTAAAACGCAAGAGTATAAAAACTCTTCACACATAACAATTTTTGCCTTTTCTCTTTCATCAAGTGCTCCAAATTAACTACAAAGGTTGAAGAGTGAGTTCTGTTGCGCCTTTTAAGCGGATGTAAGACTTAGTTCAGTGATTAAGCTACGTGTTAAAAGCGTGCTTTTCAAGCAAATGTAAAACTTAGTTCGGTGACTAAGCTGTGTGAGAGAAGGTGGAGCAAACCAGGCCCAAGTAGCGGCTAATCCACTATCATAAAAGTTAGTTAAGTTAAGGAAACTATGAATTGTGTAACATTGTAAATGCGAATCTAAAACTTTATTATTTATACCATTTGTAAAATTAACTATTTCTGGCTTTTCTAAGCTTATTAAATCATCAGATAAGACATAACTAAGTTTTTGATTAAATTAATTGTCTTGATTTAAAAACATTCCAATTGCTAAATTATATGAAACATTTTGAGATCTAATAATTCTAATTGATCGATGCATTAGTCTTACCTTCATGAATAAATTGGATATTGAGAAAAAATAAAATAGACACTGTATGACAAAAACCTTCACAAGGACGTAAGATAAAAAGACCAACAAGATATGCTACTACTGTAGGACGTAAGACATAAACTCTAACAGTAGGTCAACGCTGGCTCAGCTTACATCACTATCGACATATCGCTGGGTGAAACCTAACACCACAACGCCGAGTCAATAATTTCAAAGAAAAGTAAGTATAAGCAAATAAGGCCTTTGGACTGATGGCTGCTTCCTGACAAACCAAAACTCAACTTATTTGTTTGTAGAACGAATCTACAAGTTCTGCCCTTCACTTATAGAAGTTCGGACGTAACACTCACAGCAAGCAGAGGGGCGAGATCCCGATAGTACACATGGGTAAATCTGCCGTAATTTGCTCTGATCAACTTAAAAAACTTTTCAAAAAGAAGTTGGTTAACTAAAACTCTTTCCATAGTATTTCTACTGTACACAATATCAGTAACAAATGTCTAAGGCGATGCAACTTTAAAATTTGCTGAAAGTTATACAAAGTTTTATAAAAGTCAGTTTTCATCAATTTTCGAAAAATTTTTTCACTTTCTAGCACGTGTAGCTAAGCTCCTTCAACGGTTCAAGTGTTTTTACTGGGCTAAAATAAAAGCTAGGATCAAGGCCTATTGATTAAAAAAAAAACTTAGTTCAATTTTGTGTCTCGATTCAAAAGTTACAGATGTTTTAATTAGAGCGTAAATATCGCTACTGTGATTTTGGCTGAAATTCAGTATTCTTCATAAAATCACTACAACTTTTCATTTGGGGTATAAGATTGAAAGATTTGTATTTCAATTATTAAGATTATGTTTTTGCTTTCATTAAATCGAGGTAAAGCCACCTAATGGAGTGCACCACTTGGCTACCAACGTTGTAAGTAGCACCACCGTTTGTGCATTTATCTAGCGAAAAAATTCCAATTGGACAAAACCCCGAATCATATGTCTTGTCCTTTAGCCCAACAGTGATAAAAATAAAGTTTGGCTGGGGTTGATTGCTCTCAAACGAAAAAAAGGGCACTATGAGGTGAGGTATGGTTAGAATGGAAAAGTTCGGAATGGAATTTTTAAAGTTTGTAGTGCTCATACGACTCATAGACGTATTAAAATGACTTGTTTACCCATACTTTATTTACGAGCCTCAAATGCAATAAGAAACTGTAGTTTGCGTATCTGCACATGCACACCAAGTGGTTATTCCATGGGGGTTGAAACGGAATGAAATGTTTGTACGCGCGAAATACGCAAAAAGAAGAGCTTGCCTATTTAAGTGGTAATATTTTCAGGTACTACTGTCATAAGGATTTTTTTATTTTAGTCCTATACTCTGAGAAGTGACCATTAGTTAGCATTTCTAATCCAAAAAAATAATTGCTTCAACTGATTTTTGTTAAAACCGCGATTATGGTGCAAATGTGCAGACAAAAGGTATGTAGTAAGAACTCACCCATCTTTGTTAATTTTTGGTGTGACTAAGGTACAAATATCATGAACAACAGATAGAGTATATAATGCTTACTTGACCAAGTGGCATACAAGCCTTATTGTTTACCAGTGAAAAATTCCATTAGTAAAATGGAGTTGTGGACATAAATTTGAATGGAAAGTTTGACTCTAACTGACCGATTATCCCAATGAAGGGATTAATATATTGGTATAAGATAACATGTCAAGAAAAATCAACAATATTTCACACAATTTGACATTTTTGAAGTTTTGGATTTCATTACGGCACGTAAGTATGAGTACCGAACACGATCTGAGCACGTTACAGCAGAATTACCCATATTTATATGCATTAATGCAAATAACGTAGTTTAGCTAGGTCTGACAGTGATAGTCGTTTTTTCTCTTATTAGATAGAAGCATACCTTCTATGGTCAATTAGAATTAAAAAATATAAGATTAGGAAATGTTGCATCAGCTGTTTAACCTAATGATGCTTTAAATATTGCTACTTTACAAAAGGAAGAAAGTTTTTTTCATTTTGGGTGAGCAAAAGAATAAAAGTCTATGGTAAGAAATTTGAGTGATACATTATTAAAAACAATATTAAATTTACGGCTCGAAATGAATACAATTAGGAAGATTTTGACTAAGATGTTGAATATATTATCTTTCAAAGACTGTAAGAAGAGATCAAAGCCACAGTGAAAGAAGTCCATAAAACTGCGTAACTCAATTGCCTCCACTAAAATTTTGAGGTTCATAGCTTGAACGGAACATGGCAAGCTGATCTTGTAGAGGTGGTACCTTATGCTCGTAAAAGTAAAAATTATAGATATTTCCTTACAGTCATAGATGTATTCTGCAAGTACGTAAAGGCTTTGCCCTTAAAGAATTAAACTGGTACACATGTTAGTACCACTGTTAAATCTGTAAAGTTTAATGGAAAGGTTCCAACTAGTTTGCAAACAGGTCGTGGTAAAAAGTTTTACAACAATTTTTCAAGTCTCATTTAAAATTACAAAATTGAGTTATAATTCACGTACAATTACCTTATGGCATCTGTATGTAGACGATCTCACCGTACTCTACAGCATGCTATCTGGAAAAAGTTAAGTATAAGAGATAATTAATAGTGGCTTAATATTTAACAATAGATGATACTCTAATAAAATAATCAAATACTCTGAACAATTGGTGTAAAGCAAAAAGAATTTTTAGTAGCTGATAAATAAAAATGCCTCAAAAAATTCACAATGATGTAAAAAAACACTAAATTACTATCAAAAGTTAGTAATAAAGTACGAAAAAATATTATTAAGAACTTGTATAAATATTAACTTCATAATGAGGTTTCAATCAAGATGAAATTCACAGTTCAAGAGTTACAAGAATTCATCAGGATTTAAAGTTTCAGCAAAGTGAATGGCTAAGAGAGTGTATGGATCTGAATTGTAATAAGAAAAGACTTATAACGAGTTACAAAAATGCTTTTTAAACTTGTTCATAACTTTATTTTTGAAAAGACAATGAGAAATAAAAGAAAGCGAATCAATGTTAAGCGTTCGAACTACTGGAATGAGCGTTACAAGATTCGTGCATATATTGCTAAAGCCAACTTTAATTGCTGTTATATTTTTGATGAAAATTTTAAAGTGATTAAATTATAATGCCTGAAAGTTATTATGAGGAAGCCTGCATACATTGGCTTTAGTGCTTTGGACTTACTAAAAACATGTGTATATAGCTTATATTACAATTGAATAAATTCTAAGAAAAAAAAAATGGCTTGAAACTTTTGTATACTATTACAAACTGTTTGATATACCATATTATAAACCGTAACATACATAAAATGATAAGAGCTGAAATTCAGGAGCTCAATATATGTGTTACGGGGGAATCTGGAGGCTCCAGGTGCTAAATAACCATCTTGAAAATCATGAGTATAAAATATCGCTTAATAATAAGAAAATCGTGAGACTAATAAAAGATAAGTGTAATGGTAATATTATTTCAAAATTTATCTGTCTTGGAAGTGAAATGTTAAGCATCCTTGTTCCGAATCAAAATACAATAAAAAAAAGGCAAAAGTATAAACAGTAGTATTGTTAAAGCAACAATTAATTTTAGGGAATGAATTGAATGCCTACTAGATCAAAACATAAATATAGATCGAGAGCAGAATAATATTAGATCTAGTCTGTACAGGACTTATTTGGAAAAATAAGAAAAATAGCTCTTAGCAGTCATGATGATAAGCAATGAATTTTTTTTCAACATCACTAATACGTTACCTTGGAAGCATTATATAGTAATTTGAAAACGAAAAGAAATAGAGGAACCTTGATACCTTGAGCAACTGCAAGATAAGTTTACACATGATAAAATTTAAAACAATGAACTAATGTAGAGATATTTAACGTTCAATCAGCAAAAAAAAACTGACGAACAAAGTATAATAATTTTTGGTTATTATGTTAGCGAGCAATAGCATGTTACCCCTATAACTGCTTCATCGTCTTCAAGAATCATGAAATAAATAAACAACCTAATAGTGGAGAACGAAAGGAGACGACAACGGGCAAAAAGTTACTTTTTGAAAAGAAACAAGTGGAGAGGGAATTATTGTACAGCCACCTTACAAGGTAGCAGAAATCTTATTAAAGAAACTATGGAAATAACCATAGGCCAATTCGATAAGAGTTGCCAGCCAAAGACATCAAGTCATCAATTGCTCAGTATTTGACTTAATAGTAATAGATCAACAATAACCTTACAAGATAACAAGTATAAAAATGAAAAATTTTTAAGAACTTCCATTTAAAAAAGCAAAACACAATTTTTAGGTAAATATTCATTACCCAATACTTTCTTTTTTCATGAATGACAAGACTTACGAAAAATTAAATAAAATAAAATAAAGTTGCTTCTGCAGGCTTTTTTTATGCCAAAAAATCACTAAGATGATAGTTAACCGTAGCTATATGGTCACGAAATTTAAAGAAGTCATCGCTAAATACGAAATGGAGGCAGTTGTGAAACTAAATGAAAGCTTCCAAATATTCTTACCTAAGGTAGTGTTATAGAATATCGTTCATAGTCAAGAGTTGTACAATAATTTGTTAGATTAAATGTAGAAAACATTACTTTTTAATACTAATAATAGTCATCATTCATAATTATCTAATGTAAAGGTTAAATAGTTATTACAAAAATTCCAAAATACAACTATGTATTGTGAGTAAGAACAAAAAAAAATTTATTAATCGTTACCTCTACACTTCAAATATTTTATTGTTTTTTTTTTTTCATATGCTCACCACATATTTTTTGTTCATCACATTTTATTCAAACACTCTTGATCCACTAAAATCTAATTATTGTGGTGTCATAAAAATCCAACCGCTTCACGACAACTTGTTTTTTCCGTTAGCGTAAAACTTTTGACAAGATAAGTATTAAAATACTTAGTGCTTTAAATTGCTTGCTCGCAGAAGCAGCCAAAGATTAGCTATTGCTAAGAATTTTTTAAACGGTAAGTGAATAGTTATATTGGTGCTACTAGAGCTAAGGTAGAAAATTTTTATCGACCAGTTTGACGTTTCACCTTTTTTAAGGAAGTATTTAGTAATATTTATTTTTACTTTATTGCTATTTTTTAATAGTAACTTAGTATTTTTTTACGATATTTTAAGTTTTTTGAGGCATTTTTTTAAATCATCTACCAAAAAATCTTTTCGCTTTACACCACTTGCTCGGAGTTCTCGGTTATTTTATTAGAGTATAATCTATTGTTAAACATTAGGCCACTTTTAATTATCTCTTATACTTAACTTTAATACTTAATATACTTCATTTGGACACAACAGTTTTGTCTGTATTCCTGGGAAAATTCTACAGGAAAATTACCACTTTTATCTTTACTGAAAGACGTGAGATTAAATGGCATTTTTTGTTTTCGGGCAATAAACTAAACAGCCACTATTACAGCCAGTAAGATCGGAGCAATAGCGCGGGGTGCGGAAAACAGGACGAGACTAATACCTTATATGTTGAGTCAAGCTATAAGTATATGTTTGCAGTGGCAGCTGTAAATGTGTAGGTAGTGTTGACCGGACTATGTGGCACTGGGAGGAAGAGCTGCTGGCCCAGTACAACTGAAAAATTCCGAGCAAAAGACAACCGTCGGGTTCTTTGTTGCACGAGCATGAAGAGAAAGAAGCCTGATGCAATGTATATAGCTTTGTAAATGGCTGTATTACTTTAGTGGAGTCAAAAAAGAGTCTTGTTACACTTTTTTAAGTCTTGCCCCCATGCTCCAAATTTCACAATGCGAGAAAAGGAGCTGCGTTAAAAAAAAAAAAAAATTAATAAACATAGCATTTTATTTTAAGTAACCCCTAATCGGACCAAAGTATTCAAGCTCTGGTACACTGGTTTTAATTTAAACTTCATATTGACGCCCACCTTACAAAATACCTTGTTCCACACTCAATTCAAACCCGTTTTCTCTGGGTATACTACATTAGTCCAAACTACAATAAAAAAATCAGGAAAACTTCATTGAATAAACTATTTACACATCATATACTAATACGCTTTCATTATTTACTAAAATTGCTTTTCCTCGTCAATAAATATTATTTTAAAATTTTATTAACTGGCTGGCTTAGAAGACTGCACGAGCAGAATGGGAAAAAAGCTTCGTTCACTTTACAAAACTGCACATCAGCAACAATTTAATCACGTTGGACACAAAATATGTGTATGTGGAATGCAGCTCTTTTTCTTTTTCTCTTGTAATTCACTACATAAAGATATATTTTTATATAATTTTATTGAATCAACAGCCAAAATTTGCCAATATAATTAACTGATAGTTAATACTACAACATGATCTTCGTTAAAAATGTATGTTCGTTGATAAGTTAATAGTATATGGTTAATGAGAAACAGAATCCGTAGTAAGATTAAACCTCAAAAACGTTAATAATAATTTTGTAAGGAAAGAACTTCAGTACTAAGAATATTAATAAATAAATTTCAATGAATTGGTTTCTCAAAACTTAAGTTCTTTCCACAACAGTTGAATGTAAGAAATGTCCGAGATTTATTACTAATGAAATCTCAGTTTTTTAATTCCTATTAAAATAAAAAAACAAAGCCAACAAATTTATAAGTTAATGTACAATATAATACTCGTGGAAATTTTATTCTTTTCATTGTATTGTGTACAACCTGTTAACATGGGACAATTTTTGTGCACGTGCGAAACCATCAACGAAAGATTTCACGTTTTAAAGATGTATTTTCAACCATTGACTGTCAACGATGTTTAGTTTAACACTAGTGCAGTGTAAGGTTCCGACAAAGCCCTACAGTGATATGATGTCCAAGAGTTTGCAAAAAGCTTTTCGAATCTGTGAAACATCAATGACAATAAACATTATAGTGTTATAACACAAATTCACGTAGGATTAACAACGAGGTAATAAAAGCGTGATAGCAACACTGCAGTATTTCCTATCACTTTATTCCGATAAAGCATTAATAAAGATTCTGCTAAAATGTTGCATAAAACATCAACGCCATTACGATACTTCGTGTGATGCAAAGCGTCCACGTCAACTACGTACTACAACAAACTGAAACTGTAATCAAGAAGTAAAGTAAACGACACCACTCAAATAACTTTAATTAACACACCCAGCAACCACTATGTCACAATTCCCTTCAGATAATAAATATATATTGATCTTATTATACTCCAGTTACAGTATAGAGATACCATCATACCATGTAATGCCATAAGAAAAGAAAAGAAAAAAAGAGCTGACCAACAACTTCAAATCATATAAACTGTAAATCACAATACAGTAAAGTGTGAACATCATTTCTACCAAACTAAGAAAAATTGTGACCATTAAGCTACTATTTATAAATTGCAAACCATTCTACAATCATAAATGTAGCACAACATTACCTGCAACAAATTTAAAATGGAAGATTTGCTACAGCGTACATCAAACAATAATAGTTCATATTATAAATTGTATTAATTTATATGTTAACATAGTTTTTATATTCAATTCTTTAAATCGAATGCACTACATTACAAAGACAAACAAAATATTATTAATATGATTCTATTTTAAGGACTTGACATGGATTCGACTGTTTTCGCTCTTATAATTGCCAAGGGTGGTAATCAGTTAAGGATGCGCGAGTGGCATCCTATGTCATAAACTTAATATTTATTTCTTCAAAGCACAGAGTTTCATTTTAAAATTATCAAAACTAAACCTCAGTGATCTATAAATGTGGAACAAGCGGTACACCTGCTTCTACAATCACGTGACGTATAACCACCTTCTTTTGAAACAAGCTACCGTCACAAAATTTGAACTACGCGTGCGATCTCAAACAATCTTGAAAAGCGCTAATCTTACAACATCGATTAGCACTAGTATATTTAAGAATGTAAATAACCAACAATTTTAACATTCTTTACTGTAAATGACCACAATAAATATTATACACGACTTGAACAGCAACATGTTCTTAATATAAAATCCGAGAGATCACAGGCTTTAACCTTCAATTACTGTGAAATCATTGCACCATGACTGTGCTCGTAGCAATCAAGAGTAATTAGGTTGAGCTCTGATTGGTTGTTTGAATCCCCAACCTGACGTGTCCTCCTTGATTATAAGAGTACAAAAACTCCTTGCACTTAACAATATTCACCTTTTCTTTTTCATTAAGTGCTCCAGGAAAACTATAAAGGTTGAGGAGTCAGTTCTGTTGCGTCTTTTAAGCGGATGTGAGACTTAGCTCGGTGATTGAGCTACGTGTTAGAAGCGTGCATTTCAAGCAAATGTAAGACTTAGTTCAGTAACTAAGCTGTGAGAAAAAAGCTCAAGCAAACTAGACCACTGTAAGCTCGACTAAAAGTGAATCAAGGAAGAACAAGAAAGAAAGGACGTTAAAGGCAGAAGCTTAATTATTGTCATTGCCACGAGTACTCTCGTGTAGAATTAGGACCATCATTGCAGTCAACCTTGTAAGATCTTGCGACTGCGTGTGAACAAGCAGTGGCTAACCAACGATCATAGAACTAAGTTAAGTTATAAGAAGCTATAAATTGTATAAACATTGTAAATGTGAATCTGTAACTTTATAATTTATGTTATTTGTAAAATCAACTATTACTAGTTTTTCTGAATTTATTAGACAGTTCATAAAAACATCATTGTTTAAATTTACTCTTCTGATTTTAAAATGTTTCAATTACTTCATTATATAAAATATCCCAAAACTTAAAATTCTTATTCGACACATATTTCTTACGTTGACAAATAAATTAAATATCAAGAAAAATTTAAGTAGACAACGCATCAGAAAGACTTTTACAAGGACGTGAGATAAAAAGACGAATAAGATACGCTACTATTGCATTACATAAGATACAAATTTTAACAGTAGATCGACACCATTTTGTGTATGACACACTTATACTTTTCTACACATACCATTCGGTGAACCTACCACTACAACGCGGAGTCAACGGTTTAAAAAAAACTATGCTGTAAGTAAAAGCAAATAAGGCCTTTAAGCCATTGGCTAGTTTCTAACAAACAAAATTAAAATCAATTTGGTTTTTAGAACGAATTTATAAGTTTTGCCCTTCACTTATAAAAGCTTAGACGTAACAATAGCATTGCAATTGAATGTAATACAACTATCTGCAAAATGTGGAATATGGAAAAAAGTTCTAAAAAAAATTTAAAATCAGTATTTATAATGTGTTTTTTATTAATTTGACAATTCATTGTTACTATTCTGAAAAGTGGCCGTTGGGGTTTGGCGACTTTGAGTGGGGAGGTACGGTTGAAAGAGATCAGAGTCACTCTCGAGTGACTCAAGCCGTCCCTTTAAGTCGAACAACGATGGTGGCACTGCTTCTGATGTTGTTGGCGTTGTGGCTCCGTTTGATTCATTGGAATCCAACTCATCGGGCAGGTGCGGCGATTGGGTGGTAATTCGTAGAGGCCTCGACGAGTTGGTCACCAGGTNTAAAATTTTTATTCTTAGTTTTATAAGGTTTAAAAGATTTGCTTGTTTATTATTTATTTATTTACTACATTGTTACAAGACACTATCTCTCCTACCCTCGCTGGGGTCTCTTGGACTCGCCTTGGAGATCTTCTCATCGTCGAGAGGTCTCGGGATCTTTAAGTGGGTGTAATACCTGGACTATTCTCCGGATCAGTGGCTTGGGAGCCTCCAACACCTCTGGGCTCGTAGCTGGAGAGGGTGTAGTAGGTAGAAGCGGCCGTCGGGGGGCAAAGGTACTTGGTTTTGTGGGGGTGGTCCGTACCCTCTGAGTGGGATCAGTGGAAGGTTGGGTTATATAGAAAATATAGACAAGAGTCTAATATTAGTACAGTGATAATTATTAAATATGTACTTATCTACCACTGCTTTAAGTCAACTGAGTTGCTTAAGAGATATACATTACACGTATTTGCAAATCTCGGATCGATCCTAATCAGTTGTCACACAGTCTGTCTTATATACTTTACGTCGCTTTCTTACTTGCGGTTTTCGCTAAAGACTAGTGGTCGCCACAGGGCGAGCGATATGTGGTACTATGAAGTACTAAGTTGGAAGTCAGAGCTGCGCGTGAAATTTCAAAATTCAAATTTATGTAGAAACGATTTTATTTAAGAAAAATTATTATTTTAATATGCAATAATTGATAAAATAATGCTCTGGATGGTAACACTATTCATGCAATGTTATATTCTGTCACTAATAAAGTAATCACAAGAATAGAGTAATTTTTTTCTTTAGCTTTTAAACTTGTTATTGGCAATATAACTGTTAGTTTTTTTCGTATAATCATAATTTTTATCAATATGCAATAACTTTTCACGTTGCTCTAAAAAAAAACATACCACAATACGGCAGCTGAACATAAAAAGAAAGTAAACCATGCAATTATAGTTAATTTATGATAACTATATTTATTATAAGTCATTCGTTGATACGTGATAAGTTGCTATTACCAAATGCTGCCCCTGATAAAAAAATTAATTTTCGATGCTCCAGTCCAGAGATATCAGTATTTTTCACGTTCAATTATGTTTGAAGATACTATTCTCAAAACGCCGAGAGCACACTGCAAGCCAGTAGGTGTGGTCTTCATTGGTGGCTCGCAACTTTTTGAGCCTCTACCAGTACCTTGAAAGAAGACCCCCATATTAATAAATGTTTTCGGTTTTTGAAAGCAAGTAAGGGTTTTAAAAATTTCTCAGATTATAAAATAACTGCCGAAGATAGTTAACTGTTGCTCTTCACTCCATACCGCGTTCTGTTATCCTTTGTAACCTTCCTATCACTTTCTGCCCATTTGGAGAAAAGTTAATTTTCGCCCTTTGAGCCCTGACTAACTTTTTGTGTTAGGGTGCAAAGTGTTTCTCCAGTCGCAAAATTGCACTCTTCAACCCTGGTAAAAAAAACAATACACGTAACTGGAGAACCAACATACACTTACTTCGCCCTTCCGGGGGTACAAATTAATATTTTGCACCGTGGGGACGGGTTGTTCTATTTTTTGACTTCTGATCTATCCAGACTTCTTATTAAAAGTTCAGTCTAAATCTTCCTTTCTTACAAATCTTTTGTCTTAAGTTTTAACTAAGAAAAGTTTTAACGAATGTGCAAAACATGTGATTTTGAATTTATTCTTCTCCACCTTACAACAGTGCTACTGATTTGCTTGTTTATTATTTATTTATAATCCATAGCAAAATGTAAATGTTGATTTATTTAAAGGTAAACACTTTCATTAACATGTATTTCTAAAAAATTATTCCTCTGTTTTATAATGTAACTGTTTGAAGTGTATTACTTTTTTCCTGACCTATAGAGAAATGCATAAAGGTTAAAATTCTTACTACGTTAAAAAACACTCTTGTTAATGATCAGTTAATTCAACAATAAAGACTACTGAGAAGCAGCTCAAACAGACAGTGTAAAGCTCCTCGGGCATCCTGGGCATGCTGAACTACGACAGTCCTTGTATGAATAATAACTAACTTATACTTCAGTAAATGAAATCATCAAGAGAAAATTATGTTCTTTAAACAAAGAAGTTAAATATCAGTCTGGTTATGTCAAAAATATGAAAAGTATTCAGGGCTGCCACTAAGAGTGAAAAAGTAAAAAAAAAAAACTGTTGATCTTACAACTGTATTACTATCATTATTTTGATATTAACATTTTTTTAAAATAAAATCACCATTATCATGTTAGCCACTTTAATTTCACCACTCAACTTTGCCGATGGGCCTTTTCTTAAAAGGCAGTCAAAAAGAGTCTCTTCCTCAAAATCTTTACAAATTTTCTCTATTTTTTATAATTTATTGAAATAAATGATAGTGCATGTCTATTACAGTGAGAGATATAATGAAAACAATTAATATACATAATTTCAACTTACTCCATTGAACATTACTAGGGTTGACGACTTACTGTTGATTCTGAGAGTGCCCCGTACTTCTTCTTCTTATCATGTCTTAATTTTTTTCTTTCTCTTCTTCTGTAAGATAACTTTTATAACCAGAATTGTGATCCTCGTTGTTTTCAAAAATTTTTGCAAACTTTATCACTTACGGAGACGACCCATATCTTGTGCTTCAACCATGAATGTTTTACGCGAAAACTGAAGTGCCTCACAAATTGTAAGACTTACTTGGTACACACAAAAATCACTAAAATAATACAACATTTTACAAATAATAAAGCTACAGGAAAAGTTTATAAAAAGATAAGTACGCTTATGACGCCCGTGGTAGATGTGCCAGCAGGAGGACAGGCGTGGTCATCATGTCATAACACAGAGATAGTGGATACCTCTTGTATTACAACATCCAGAAAAATAGAGAAGACAATCTTGAATAAAAAATTCTTCCAGAAAGAGTCTACATTCTTGCCCAGCCATGGACATTATTTGTGGCTAAGCATTGAAACTAGAGCAAGTGACGTCAGTGCTTTTTTTAGCAACAACACCGAGATGGATCTGAAACGTATTAGCAATATTAGATCAGAACTTTTTGCTGAGCAGACAAAGAAGGAATTTATTTTTACAGAAGTTGAACTGATTATCAACGATATGACAAAAGTAGTAACGACAGCATACAAAAAAACAGCGATATTGATTTAAGAAGGTATGAAAGTCCATAAGTTCCAGGGCAGCTAGTAAGTAACAAAAAAAAAGATGAAGTAGCCTCTGAAATACGTTGACGATAATCTTATAAGAAAGACGTACAGGTCGAAAAATGTAAGAAGATTACACGCTTAGATCAATCTAGGTTCATGAAAAATGTCCCAGTAGATTCGTTTAACAGAAGCTCTGAAGCTCCAAAAGAGACCTTCAATCCAACTCTTAAAGAAAGAACAAAGACCAGAAAGAGTCAGAGATTATCCATAAGATACCAATCAATGGCAGTGACAGCAGTGAACAAAATAATGCCAAAAAAAAAAAGAAAAGCAAATTCTCGTAAAGGTTGCAGAAAGACAGAACTATTCTAAAGTCCTTAAAAAGATGAAGTCAGATGTCAAACAAGAACAGGCTGCAACCATCGTCAAGGACGCGCCACGACTAAGAAGAAAGATTTTTTTCTCAAGGTCGAAGGAGTTGAGAACAGAGAGGCCCTGGTTAGCCACCAGGTGAAGACTGTAGTAGGTCTAGAATAAATAAAAATGTATAGAAAAACGGCCACCTAGATCCAGTGACAGACAAAGAGGACGTTCAACTTGGGCTATGCAAGATTTGCAGGTGCTTATGCGAGAAAAACAGTAATACTCTTAGGAGCAAACAAAAGAGAGAGCAGAAAGGGGCTCTGGTTAATTAGAGAGATCAGAACATGGAAAAATCAAGAAATTTATTAACAGACTTCACTAGCTACAGAATGAGAAGATGTGTCAAAGTCTTCAGATGCTACAGGTGCCTGAGGTACGAACAAATAGCTCAAAGTAGCGACAACAAGGACCAGTCAAAGCTATACTCTCAATGCGCAGCTGCAATTAGTGCAAGAAAGATTAAAAGAAAAAGGAGAATACCTTTTGTAGAACCCAGCTGTGCTATCTTACTTAAGTTAACAGCAAAGGAAATCAACAAGAATCAATAAACACAAAAACATTACCCACGAAACATTAAATGACCAGATGGAAAAAAAAATCAACATCACGATGGTGACGATACCCAGGTTGAAGGCCCCAATCACGGCCAATACTCCATAGCCCCGGCCTGTAGTTTTAATGCGAAAGCGGACCTTAAGCTGGACATCCCAAAAGATAGGTTTTAATAGTTTAGTGGGTACTTAGAATGCATTGCTATGAACATCATTTCAGAAATCAGCCCATCGCAAGCATGCTGGAAAGTTAAAAATTGTACTGCTATTAGTATTTTGTCGCAAACATATAGAATTTTTATTGTAGCTTAAATAACTGGGCGCCAAATTGTAAAATTTTTATTCTTAGTTTTATAAGGTTTAAAATAAACACTTATGCAAAGGATGGGACAAGAAAAGAAGCATATCTGTAATCTGAGATCAAAGTTTCTGTGTGTCAACCTACTACATTCGCCGTTAAATAGCTTTTTCAACTTATTTTTTGAGATGTGAAATTGAACTCATGATAAAACGTTACAAATATCGTTAGTGCAGATAAAAATTTGTTCACAACTAATACGTAAGAAGAAAATTCATTTTAAATTTTACTACGTATAAAGTAAATACTGAGAAAGTACAATAGTTTCTTAATAATATTTTATAAGGTAAGAACTAAAACTTATAACAAAAGTTTGAAACATGCATGGATTACTATGAAGTGGAATGCATGAAAATACGTAAAACTAAACTTCGTGCTAAGTTTTGAGCCACGTGAAACAGCTTTTCAAAAGTACATTGCAAGGTAAAATCAACCGCTGTATGAAATCTTGATAATAGGTACAAATTTGTGTAGTGTAAGAAAATGCTTGAAAATATGCTATATTTCAATATTATTTATCGTACAACGATCGCAAACCATGAAAAAAAGCAACTTGAGTGTTCCGTTTCAAAAGTTCTGTTTTACTGAATCAGTAAGTATCAAAATTTGGTTATAAATTTCTACTTTGAACAAAAAACATGTAATACTAAAATATGTTTCAGAATAATTTATGTACAAACATTTTTATAATCAACAAGACTTTTAAGAAAAATTTTTTTTAAAAGATTGTCAGCAGCTATGTTGTTTCACTATTTGTGATGTTGGCAGAATTCCAGATGATAAAAATTATTTCGAATTCAAGTTTAAATTTTTTCTTATAAAAAAATTTTAACAAGTAACACATTTTTATGTATAGCTAAGATTTATTTGACGCTGAAAGTACCATGCATGTATTGTTAAGCATAAGGCATTTTTGTTATGATAATCGTAGAAGTCATACATATACTAATATTTTCTCTGTTCCTGCAATTGAATTAGCCTATACTCTCAATATGGTAATTAGAAAAAGTTTACTTAGTCTAGTCACGTACAAAAATTTAATTAAGTTTAATATCAGGACAAGTGGACTGTATGAATTTATTTATATCGAAAAGAAAATGGGGAAATAAGTTAAATTCAATGAATCACTATATAAAATTTATTTTATTAACAACTATTATGATAAGACTAAGCCAATGAGTCTGAATTGAATGTACATCAGGTTGCTGTTACGCTGCCCAAGCACAGTGTTGCCAAGAGAGATGCGCTCTCAGGACAAGTCATATGCAGACTGGTTGTATTCTACGATGAAGAGGGCTTGACACCAAACAGAGCAGCGAAAGCTGACAAAAGCTATCTTAACATGTAGACCAACAATGTATTTAGAAATGTAGAGTACTTATACATGTGAACTTGAGCAGCTACACACAACGATAAAAGCTATTGTTTACATTAATTCAAAGAAAAACAGAATAGTAGATCGTGAGTTTTAAGCAGAACAATATAAAAAATGTAGTATGAAAGCTTAGGTTAAGTAAAGGTGTTTATATATTATACTTTCATATTATCTAAGATCTAAATGCAGCTTCAATCCTGAACAAATTGAATGGTTTTTTTATTCATAAAAAATGTAAAGACATAATAAGGATAACGTAAATCATTTTCTGAAAATTAAAAAAAAGGCAATGTGTCAAGAAAAATATGAAAAGATCTAAAAATAGCTAATGGAAATAAAACTAAAAATATTTAAGTAGTAGCGATAATTTTGGTATTATGAACTTTTCTTATTTAACAAAGTGGCATGTGCACTAAAAAGAATTTTGAAGTAGTATACCTCAAGACTTTGCTGATATAATAAGCGAAAAGAACTTTAAGTATTGTAACACAATACCTTAAGTAATATACTACAATTCTTGAACAAGATTACCTCAGTAAAAATTAAAGCATGACACTAAAACACTACAAGTGCCACACTGCAAGTTTTGATGTACTAGACTTCCAAGAAGCGTTGAATTGTAGGAGCACAAGGCTTGACACGCTGAATATTAACTCTTGCAGCCATTGCTGCTAAAGTTGAGGTTAAGCCTGTAAGTCAATGAGTGATCTATTTGATTGAAAGTAACATTATCTATGTATACGCAGAATATAGCTTAGGTGCTGTTACTCTAATTTATACACCAAAAATTCAATCTTATATTTATTGCATAACCTAATAATTTTTTTACAAGACGGTTGTGTACACCAAAAACATCTATACGATGAAACTTACTTACCTGTAAATAAATAGTATTTTCTTGTATGGATGACGTAGATACAGCTAATAATATAGAAAATAAAAAGAAAAATTAAAATTGCTTTCACTGCAATAAATTTTCCATCGTCCTTAACTGTAAAGTTTGTTATCTATGTCCACTTAGTAAGACGTAAAGTGACAAGCATACGGTCACGGAATGTCTATGTCTGCTTAGCGAGGCGCTTCTACGAAGTCCCTGCTCTCAAGTTTACAACGAATATCTATGTATACATACATATGGTATCTATAATGAATATCTATATTTATAAATATATGGTATCTAATTGTTGTTTTTTTTGTTTCACGACCAGACTTATGTGTGCACCGTGTTTTTAGTGTCTTCTCCTATCAGCCTTTGTCGTTGTGTCGAGTCAGTTCCTGTCAATTAACTATACTATAGCGTTGCCCGGTTTTTAACCTTCTTTTACTTTTCGTTTACAGTTTAACATGTTTCACGTCTCTTGTGCAGGTGTACTCAAAATAATCACGTCATGCAATCTTTTTTATTAGTTCAGAGTTACCAATAATGGTAATGGTGAGTGAATTTTCATGGCTATTAGACTGCTATCTCAAAAGACTAGCGCTCTATATGAAAATGCATACATGGACTGAAAACCTCAGAATGAAGAATCGTTAAATGGAAGTTCTTTTTCAGTGTACTTTAAAGCACCATAAAAAAAATGTATTCTTTTAGCCCTCACGATTGATTTTTGGGTACGGCTTTTTTTTGTGGTCGATCGGTTGATCGAATTTCTTAATAAAGTATATCTATATTTAGTATATGCATAGATATACATGCTGGAGTAACCGAAACAAGCAACTGACCGATCGACTTATCACAAAAAAACTTACCCATCATTGGGCACGTTCGATCATCCATCGTTCGTTCGTCCATACTCCATTAAAACCAATGCTCATGGAACGTACGTTTTACCAAACGATTTGTTTCTCCCTACGTCAAGCTCTATCAACTTATTAAAATTTAAATTAAAAAATTTTCGATACAGGTTGAAGCAAAATTGTATACGTTACTTAGCCGTTAGGTAGCTGTGGAAAGCCATGTGATATCGCCTTCGGCTTCACCTTGGGTGACATTCTTCATGTGGATGTACATCATCCACTTAATAGCCTTGTGATCTAATGTACTTATTTACTAAGCTAAGTATGTCTTACTTTATGATCACTGTTCGTATTGTTGCACATCTTAGATTTTAAAAAAAGTGCTTTTAATTTCGCTTCAAGATTTTTTTTTTTCTAGTATATTTAAAATCAATAATTTCTGCATGATTTCTTAATCAATTAGATTATGAGTACTGAATAATCGATTTTTTATATTATTTACTAACATTATATTTTGGCAAAGCAGAAAAATGAGATCAATAGCTACCATTCAAGTTAACAATCCAAACAAAATTCAACTTTTGAATATAATAATATTTTGAATGCAATTAAAAAAAGTTATTGGTAACAGTACCATATAGTACTAAAAGTAGCTTAATAACAACACGTGTAGCTCAGTTCCTTAAAATACAAATTTATGTGTATAATGGAAGGGTCGTGATTGTATATTGATATATTAATTTAAAACTTACTATGAGTTATATTATGGTTTTTGCACGTAACGTCATATATTCATGTGAGTTAGTATTTACGAACTCACTTTTAAGAGAGATAAGAGACAATGAGGACTCGTTGGTACAAAGTTAAGTTCGGATTACCCCCAACACGTATTGCAAAATACCTCCGTGGGAGTGTAGAGGGACGCAGTCAGATTCACACTTAGAGAATATATACATGGAGGAAGCATTGTATGCTCCGACCGCGAGACGAGATGAGAGAGACAAAAGACAAATAGCAGTACAACCTTTCTCTCTCTTACACGCCTCTGATTAGTTGGCCCCCGTCCGTATATATAGGTATAGTCGTATCCACGAGTGGCGGTCGTGCGGGAACAGAGCAGATATATGTAACCTAAGCTCTGATGAAAAATAACTTATACATTAATACATTACCAGAGAATATAGAATATATCCTCTTTAAGTATAGAAGGCTAAAGCGGAATTCCGAGCAATACACACTAAAACAATAATCTTCCATTACAACATAATTAAAACAACAAAATTTGAATAAAAATTTCCAATTTTAATTAAAGCCCTCATACCTGGTTAAACAGTTTATGTATGGCTAATGACTCAATTAGAATGTTTGTCATCGATAGCTGAGCGGTCAAGAATGCTCGATTAGCTTTTGCGCTCTGGGCTTCGAATCTGACCTATGCTTTTTTTTTTTTGATATACATTTTCATAATACTTGTTTTATTACGTTTCGTTTGTTTATAATTTTTATATATTTTTATAAATAAATTTATTTTATAAGATTTCACACTTTAATAATAAGATTTAAAAAACTACTCTTGGCTAATGCCAGTAAAATACTAATGCAAAAATGTGTAAATACTTGTGTAAAAAATGTATAAAAATTATAAACAAACGAAACGTAATAA
>NW_019379642.1:498804-514525 GCF_000648655.2 Copidosoma floridanum
ATTTTCCTGTTGCTATTATCTACCAACAAGAGCGGTACAAATGAAATTTTACAGATTTTTGCCGAAAAATTTATAAATAAAAAAAAAAAAAATTCCCTTTAACTGTTGATTGGAAGTACCAAGTTCAACAAATTTTTTTTAAACGATAGTGCTTGGTTTTAACAGTCATTTGAGCCTATTTAGGACCATCTGAAATATTGTACTCATTCACTACTAGTGTTATAAGTTGAATCGATGATCATCGATAATTCAAACGAAGAAAGGCCAATTAGACCAAACTCCGAGACACGCGTCTCACGTTTTATACCAATAGTGAAAAAAAAGTTTTATAACGCTGAGAAAAGAGATGCTTTTAGAATTGAGAGGTATGGAAGTGACGGATACAGAAGTAACAATTCAAGCTTGAAACTGCTATTTCGGCTCGTAGACTCAACATAAACAGTTTTCCGCTAACAAAACATCCTTCCTCAATAAATAGTACAAGAAAAAGAATTCTCATTACCTGTATAAGTAAAAAAGTGGCGGGTCTAGGAAGAGATGGAAGTGACCAAAATTGTAATACACAAGAAAAATAAAAAATAAAAATGTGTCATTTAAAGAGATTGGTATTTTTTACAGCTTTGGCTGGTTCGTTTGTCTTATTTTAATGTGAGACTAGAAAAATGACAATTAAATAGTGTTACAAAACACAACAGTGCGGTTTTTATAAATATTCCCGCTATATAACCCACGTTTATTAGATAAATATAACCGACGTTTAAGTTAAAATTATAGGACATTTGCTTATATATTAAAAATTAATGTTATTATGCCATATATATTATGTAACATACGACATCTATACTTGACAAAGTATGTGCGAGAATATTTCGAAAAAGATCATTTTTTCCCAGCACGAGCTTTTAGGTGCAAAATTGAAATTGGGACAGGGTACAATAGTAACATTTTGCCGATATTTTATTAAGGGGGCTCCAGCGAGCAGTGGTACCAACCCAAAAATAATTGTGATATTTGGTATCACTGCTGCAGGTTTATGTAGGAGCACCATAGTATAGTATATGGGTCATTCTACTAAAAAACGGCATATTTTATGTCCCAGTCGAATACTAAGTCGTGTAAGGAGATATCGATCTGGGAACTTTTTTAATTACTCAAAGGATGTTTACTGCTGAAGGTACAACATAATTCAGACCTAAAAGAGTATTCCTTTAGTTTAAGATGCAAAAAAAGGTCTAAATTAGCGTCACGGGCTCATGTCTTATTCGAAAATTTACAGTTTTGACGACGTCTGCAATTAAAACACGGAGTTTTTAATTTTCTACGGTATGGGATTTTAAGGTTGTTAACACAAACAATATTAACACGAGTTTTAGGCGGCAAAAAAAATTTTATCTTAGAGTTGGTTGCTGTTAAAGTTGCAGGACCGAAATCTTATAAATTTAAAATTCCAACGGAAAACACTCTTACAAACATATGCAATAAAATTTGGGAACTCTAAATAGGGCGTTTTGTATTCTACATAGGTCAAGGTTGCTGCAGGAATTTTTTTCTAATTTTTCATTCCAATAAACCAGTTCTACAGGCTCGCGAATTCGAAGATTCTGTCTCCCACAAATAAAACTTAGAGCCCGTAGCACTAAGAAATGTTATGTAACTTTTTGAAACGTTCGGTTATCGACTCGGAAGGTGGCGGGTTAAAATTGAGCTATTTTATATACACTAGGTAACTACCGCCAGGAGCGACATCCGTTGTCAAAATGCCTTAATAAGGGGGTGAGAAAAGCTAAACAGGTATGTGATAACCATGTACAAAGAGTTACTTTGTTTTCAAATTTTATATGATTATGGGACTTAGAGAATATATACATGAAGGAAGCACAGTATTTTATTGGCATTAGCCAAGAGTAGTTTTTTGAATCTTATTATTGTAGTGTGAAATCTTATAAAATAAATTTATTTATAAAAATATATAAAAATTATAAACAAACGAAACGTAATAAAACAAGTATTATGAAAATGTATACCTGAAAAAAAAAAAAAAAAGCATAGGTCAGATTCGTAGCCCAGAGCGCAGGAGCTAATCGAGCATTCTTGACCGCTCAGCTATCGATGACAAACATTCTAACTGAGTCATTAGCCATACATGAACTGTTTAACCAGGTATGAGGGCTTTAATTAAAATTGGAAATTTTTATTCAAATTTTGTTGTTTTAATTATGTTGTAATGGAAGATTATTGTTTTAGTGTGTATTGCTCGGAATTCCGCTTTAGCCTTCTATACTTAAAGAGGATATATTCTATATTCTCTGGTAATGTATTAATGTATAAGTTATTTTTCATCAGAGCTTAGGTTACATATATCTGCTCTGTTCCCCCACGACCGCCACTCGTGGATACGACTATACCTATATATACGAAAGGGGGCCAACCAATCAGAGGCGTGTAAGAGAGAGAAAGGTTGTACTGCTATTTGTCGTTAATCTCTCTCATCTCGTCTCGCGGTCGGAGCATACAATGCTTCCTCCATGTATATATTCTCTAAGGATTCACAACACCCCTGACTCGTGGTACGCTACGTCCCGAGGTGTTATGATATTTTTAAGTACATATTCCTTAACTTTCTTGTAATCTCATCGGGCGCGGTAAGTCGCAAATGTCCGAGGATCGCTCCAGTTCATATTAATCTAAAGATTCGCTGGTTCACTAGCTTCCTTATCTAGAGGATAGCTCCAGTTGGCACAGCCCGGAGATCTACTCTTTACCTGAGGAAACACAAAAAAGACATCACTCAGGGAAAACTAGAAGACTGTAATAGCCTCTTCGTCACCTATTTAGCCAGAGTAGTATGTAAAATATATCGTGGGATATAAAAAGTAGTAATCAAAGATATAGATATAATTACGCTATTTATTGCGATGTATAAGATTACAACAGCACTTTAAAAAGCAGAGCTCCCTATTCAAAGCGTCGGACTCGTTGCTGATAGCAAAACTGATTAACATGGTCTTGCGTGGGTCTTTTATACCCTCCAGAGAAGCAGCGGCGTCGGCAGCTTTGATTAGACGGCTCGAATAACTTGCATATTTTGCCACCATTCGGAACTATTGCGTGTTTCGTTATATACATAAGTAGTCCGTAGAGTCATATAACAGGTGCTATTCCATATTTCTAATGTATTGACATTCTAGTAAACCGTATAGCCGGTATCAACGAGTATCAGCTTGAATTCCAATTGGTTATAGACATATATACATAATCGCTTAAAGTATTGTTAGTCCCTCACTACGTATTTTACTAATACATAAAGCAAAGTCGTTAAGACCGTTGTAATTTCTAACTGCGAAAGCTACTGAACCGATTTTGATAAAATCTCGCATACTGATTCTTGAAAAGTCCAAGATGATATTTGTATAGTTTTGGTCTTGAGAAAGTTAATAATAATAACGATAAATAAGCTCAAAGTTTTGCGAAAATAAGTTAGTTTAAAGTTATAGTTCCGTTGTATCCTCCAGGTGGCGTCAAGGTAAAATTGAGGTTACCTGCAATCAAAGATAGTAAAGAGTAGTTATAAAAAGCCTTATTAAATTGTCAATTATCGTTGTCATTCTTCAGCAGTACACCAAAAAGAGAGTTTTTAGTCCTGTAGCTGGGCATCTTGGCTACCAATGACTCTCTTCTGTTATGGGCAAGCGAAATAAATCAGTTTTTATCCCAGACCGCCAAGATAACCGAGTGCTAGAGAAGACAGCCCTAAAGAGTATGGACAGCCACAACAGCTTCTTTTTAAGTGGTTATCCCAACGGCATATCTACAGAAAAGTTATTCTTCAGGCCCACATTCCCGACTAACGATGAGTGGTTGATTATCCGAGAAACGACCTGAAGATGAGATATTCTTTGGTCAACGGTGTACCTCCCTCCAGTACGATCTCCGTACACAGAGATCCCAAGGATAAGGATTAAGCTACCCGCAGCTGGCTCTCCATTATCAAGAATAATAATAAGGAATAGCTAGAAATTTCACCACTGGTCCTTTTCAGGGCAATTATAAGTATTTACGTTCCCTACTTAACTATCAATCTCATGGGTTTTTTAAAGGGCCACCTAAGTTTAAACTACCTTGCTAACTTATACATTTTTACTGCTATTACCAAAACGGTTCGTTGACTTAAAGACAACGTAAAGACGGCTACTATTAAACCAAGCCAGTCTTTCACTGGCAGATATCACGAGCGGAGTTTTTTATCACAAGGCTGGAAACCCCGGTGATCGATATTTCTATATTACCCTCTCAACTTTTAGCTTTCTACCGGGAATCACGGATCCTCTCCAAGATCTGGGATGGGAGAACCTAACAGCTGTATAAAGGAAAAATAAACTTGAGCCAACGGGCAAGCATCACGAACCAATCTCTCTCCCAGATCACCTAAACAACTGAGTATGCAAAAAAAAGGGTGCTTTGGATACTAACGTCTTTGACGTTATACCAGGAAACGTTGGAAAAGAGCTTTATAACTAGCTTCAAAGCTTCAAACGTTGTAGTTTTCCTTTTGATCAGGATGGTGCTACAATAATAAGCCAAAGAAAATCGCCCTAAGGTATAGAGGCAATCACGTTTGCTGGAAACTTGAGTCAAGAAAGAGTTTACTTAAGAAGCTCACCAGTCCTTTCCAGGGTCATTGGACGTCAATCGACCCTGCCAACAAATATATTACAACCTAATTAGGTTGAAATAGTCTTTAGGGCTCTCAAAAGTCTTAACTATTCCAAAAGCCGTAAGAAGTCAAGTTGGAAGGAAAACTTCCAATACATCTATTGAATACAATTTTAGGCGTCAAGAAAATGAAGCTGAACATTTGTCGAGATTAAAACAGCATCAAAATCAACAAATAAAGAATTTATCAAGAGACGGATCAGCTTTTCATTGTAACCCTCATAATAACCTCTTGAATCTTCCAGATTTTGAAATAGGTAGAATACGTATTTCTATTGTTTTTGTGATAAAAAATGTAGAGGTTAAGCTTCACGACTTTGTTGCTGTGGTGATAAAATTGCTAGATGAGAAATAAAAAGTTTTCGATGTGAAAATATTTCATACGAGTCTTAGACTTTTCACTTGGGCAGTGAAAATTTTCAAAGCAGAACGCTTTTTCTGTCATGCATGTATAGATTAACTAATACCGTCCTCACTCTTTCTACTGAAGAGCGCTGAACTTACACTGGTGCCAGCAAAAATTCATAGATGTACTGTATAATATTTGCTACAAGCAGCTAAGTATACATGCGCACGTTCACACACGCACACGTGCTGTGCACGGCTGCTGGCTTATTAAGTGGGAGCTGGAAAGAGTGGGGAGCATGGCGTATATATGTATATCAGTGCAGAGCAGAAACAGCTAACTGCAGGATAATAGAGAGAGAGAGAGAGAGAGAGAGAGAGAGAGCCAAATCATGTGTATGTGTGTGTAAACGTGCTTGCGTGCAGTGCAGTATAGCAGTCAACAAAGTCGAGTATAAGGATACATAGTGCTTTATATTTACTTTGGTAGCATCAACGCTATCGCCATTACGGCCAAAAGGGTAAAATAAGTACCGGGATGAAACGTAAGCGAGTGTGAGGTAGACATAGTAAAATAATGTTTTTTTATCAAACTTATTAATGTAATGGAATTAATTAGAACAAATTCTGACCGTATAAAGAAGGTGAGTGAATGTATAAAGTAAATCACATCCTTATATGTGGTATCATAAAGCAGAGTTTAAATGCAACTAAATTCTTTGCTCTGTACATTTATCCTGGCACCTATGTTTACCCTTAAGGCCAATGGTGACGCTAGCGCTGATGCTACCAAGACAAATAGGTACAACCTTTCAGTTTCTGCACGTACTTTTCACTTTTGCTGCCTAATTAAAATTGTGTTGTGCATGGATGACAACAATGGTGATAAATCATCGAGTGAAATAACAGCTACAGCAGCCATTACAAATACATTGCAATACAGCTGTTTGATTATTTTGTCTTAAACATCCAATTACAACAAATATAATTATTAACAGTTCTCATTAAGCCAGTACTACCAATATTAGTACAGCACTTTCTTCAAGATTAAAAAATAAGCTAATAATTATGCATTAAATATCTGTCGTTCTTCGAGTGTGTTTTCACATCTTCCGAGAATTTCCCACGATACTCCCGATTGGTTTGAATTATTTATTTTTTATAAGTTTTGAGTTCTTACAGCATTAAAAAAAAGAAGCCCTGTTTGTAGATTATAGAGGAGAAACTGCAAATCAACGTTCTTTTAAGGCCAATGATTATTTTACGGCATAAGGAATGCACGGTACTTTTCAGCATGATTATATTTTTTTCACTTTTTATAACATTTTGTTTGACCAAATAAACTATATGAATTCCGAACAAATATGTTTTTAAGGAGGTTCGGTAGTGTTAGCGGGGGAAAATCTCAGAGAGGCAAGGGGAGGGAGAGCGTCTGGCAACGTTGTGAATTTTTTCGGCTGCTGGCACGTCGTCTACTGTTGTTGTCGTCTACTGCTGTTGTCGTCGTCTACTGATGACAGTGTACTTATTTCTTCGGTTGAATTTTTTATAATTAAATTTTCAATTACAAAAGGAGTTTTTACTATTCATTACATTTCAAAGCGCGCTACAAAAGCAGCGTTGCCAAGTCGTCTGCTGCGAGCACATTTTTGCTTTTTTTTAATAGAAATTTGTGGTAGGGCTCTCTCAAACTTTGACAAAATATTATTTTGACAATGTTCTTTCATTTAAAAAAAAAAAAGCAAGTTCATTTAGCCGTTTTTTATTTATGTGAAATTTAAGTGATTTCTCCATAAGCTTACATGTTAAAATATTGTTTTTTCAGGTCAATATATCTTGAAAACGGTGTGGTTAAACCCTTCAAAAATTTAGCTGTAATCTGATACTATCATCCCAAACGACATATGGAAATTTCAAAAATTTTCATCATAAAAAATTATCACTACCGAACCTCCTTAATAAGAAGATTTTTGTTCTGAGAAGTGTTACATAAAAATGTAAAGTTTTTTACTAAAAACGTTTCACATTACATCGACATGTACGTGGAAGACTATCACAGCATGATGTCACCCCATTAAAAATAACACGGTGTGACGTCACCCTGTGATAGTCTTCCACGCACACGTCGACATGTCAACACACACGGTGTTCCATTTAGTGAGTCTTGGGTGAAGCCAAGACGGGGGGCCACTAGTGTATAATATACGAGTAATTGCAATAAAAACATGATTTCACAATAAACATTATGTGTACAGAAGTCACTAATCCAATTTGAATTTTTATTATTAATTTAGTTCATTAACTAAGAACCAATAAGTATTTATTATGAAAAAACTAATTTTTATGCAATTACGGAGTTTAGTGAAGGGATATTAATCATTGGTCCAAATATCATCGAAATACTTTTTTTTCATTTATTAAAACTCATATTAAATAAAGTATTCAAGTTCCATTAAAAAAAGTGTATTATACATATACATGTAAAACTGTTCTTATCTAACATTACAATTGAGGAATTTGATATTGAATTACAAAAGACGGGCCTGCTTCAAAGTTTTTTGAAACACTATGGCACAATTTTTCCTCATAACTGGTCTACATCACGTAAACCCAAGCCATGTGATCAAATGCTTCTGTTAGTCTACATTTATTATGCAACAATAGCATTCAAAGCGATTTTAGGATCTACAAATTATGTGATACGTCTTTCACGATTCAATATTGAATTCTTAAATTATAATGTTGACTAAAAAACGTTTTACATCAATCATATATTTTATTCAATGGAACTTTAATGTTTTATTAAATATAAATGTTGTTTAACTAAANACAAAGTTCTTTTGCAATACAAAAATCGCTAACAATTTGATTTTGAAGTTTCATAAATTGTAGAAACATATACACATTAATAAATAAGAATGCTAATCTCATTTAAGACAAGCTGGAATGCTTTGTTTTATGCTTGATTGTTCGGGTAAAAATAACTTTATAGTAAATATAATACAAAACTATTATTTGGACACTCTAAAAAACTTAAGTTACTCCTCTGAGATTAAAAGCTAATGCTAGAACTGTGAATTTCATTAATAACAGCAACATTACGAGAAAAAGTACAGTAATTTAGTAATCGTAATAAAAAGCATTAGAAGTGATTTTTTAAAAATTTATTGTTATACATATTTCTTCACCCAACAAGTGAACAATTTACATAGCCTAGTAAATTCCGAAATAACAGATTCACTTGAATTTATATGATGTTGAATAGTTTAAAGTTTTTGATGATGTGTAAGTTTTCTGTACTAAACATTGTTATATTTTTAATATTGCATAGAATATTTCTTTTTTATTAGGAACATGAGTTAATTGCTACAACTATTATTTATACCAGACGTTTTGTACTAAAAAAGTAGTAAATTACGGGATATTTATGTATTAGCGTTTTTCACTACTGTGTCTTATTTGGGTAACAATCTTTTAGTTAGTTATCTCAATCATCTTTATAACATACTGTACATGAAGTCTCTTGACAAAAAAACTATAATTCTATCCCTTAGGGTTACCATGATTCTGAGTAGAATTTATATACAGTGGGTTAATATATCCATAAGTCCTCATAGCATAAAAGACATCTGTTAAGTATATTCAATACTTATTAATTATTTTAAAATGATTGATTTTAACAAATTTTATTCATGTAAAATCGAGCTAAAGTACTAAATAGTAAGAAATCACTTTATCGCTAGAGATCTAATGATTCCTGCAGGTGAAAATTATCATCTGAAATTGCGCAGTTTTCGAAATAAAGAGAAAAAGCAAGATTACATCTAACTCAAAGATTGAAATAAATCTGATAAATCTTCGTTGACAGTTGCTAAAGCTGTAAGTTTAAAGTCTTGTAGTTTCCCTAATCTCAATAATATTTAGTTAGCTAATTTTTTTTGTCACAACTCGGTCATCTTCTGTCTTAAATAGAGCTGTAGGATAATTGTCCGTTCCTTAATAAATTTCCATACCACTTTTACCTTCTAACTTTAGTACGTTTTAGTACATATTTTTCAAAAAGTAACAGAATTCATCATTAGATTTAGTGTAAAGTAAAAAATGCCTCAGTGACAATGAAAAAATGTGAATCTAGAAAAATTCGCCCATACGCCGTTACTAAGGTTGCAGGCACTATGCACTAAAAATTTTTGAAGGTTTTAACATGGGCTCGTCAGATGTGATCAAATCCACTTTATAGATAATCTTGCTTTCTTACTTTAAGATGTAGATAAAATTTGAGACCAGTTTTTGATTTGCAGCAATTATTGGATCCCCAGCTATAAAGTTACGTTTTAATATTTGGTATTATAGCTTAATGTTACACTGAAAAATAAAATAAGACTCTTTTATCTCAGTCGTTGGATCTTTAGGTACAAAATGAAGCTTTAATCTGAAACGAAAATATATTTCATCGGTGAAGATCTAGTACACTTACAATTGAAAATTGGATCTTGAATGTGGCTAAGGACCTAGTGTAAAAAATAAGGATGACCAAAATGTTTACAATTCTCCAGTAAGTCAAAAAAATATATTCTGACATTTGCCAAAGCTCACAGTGAAAACTGCAAAGTCATAGGTAATATTGCTTTTTATTTCAAGACTAGGTCAAACTTAAGACCAATCTTTCATCTATAATAATCATTTAGTTCCCAGTGATGAGTAAACTTTTATTGTTGGTATTCTTGGTTTATTTTACACTTTATGATTAAATAATACTTGCAAAAATTCGTAATTAAAAATTATTAATTCTTCATTTCAAATTATTTAATAATTTTTGAATATGTATTACAATACGTTCTAGGCTTGATAAATATTGGACATGCGATTGCACATATAAAAATTGTTGTTTTTAGCTTATGTATCTATCGTTTTCTTAGGAATTTTATGCTTTTTAAGTAACGTTTAAGGTTTTATTTGTGAAAAAAATTAATCATGTATTCTATGCATTTGTAATAGTTTTGCGAATAAGCTATGTTTTTTTTCTAATATTTTCCACCTCGATTACATAGAAAAATATCCAAAGCACTAAATAATTGAGGTTATTTTTCCATATTTCTCAACCACGTTCTATTTGTGTGCCACGTTTTTTTTTTTTTTTTTCAGGAAGCTAGTAAGAGCAGTTGTTTTGGGTCCACTTTGCTCTCTTTTCCAGACATGGCGTATTTTACAATATTTAGTGATTCCGTCACATTACAAAAACCCATCAAATCAATATTGGCTGTCTGCATTGATTTTCCATGTATGCACAATTTTTTTAGTAATTAACTTAATCAAAATAATATCAATAGCTACTCTACGTATAAATTGTATCCACACACGTGCGTATATGTAAGCAATAGAACCTATATCACTGCTATAAAGGCTATGAAATTCTACAGTATATGGACTACTAGACAGTAAACAGATACATATACATGCTTACTTTTAACAAATTATACACCAGTTACACACACATGCGTGCACATTGCACAGTTGCACACACTACGCAGTGCGATGCACGCACACGGCAATTTGCATAAGTCAAAACCAAGCAACACTGGATCAAGCACGAATTTCGATATACGACTTCAGTCTCTGTCTCTTTCTTTTTTTTTTGTGTTTAGATGAATAGCTTGAGCTGGAAATTTGTTGATCAAGAGGGTGCTTTATGTTGTTTAACGTATTTTTTACGCTGATTACAGAAAAAATAATTAAAAAGTTTTTAAAATGATGAATCAGTGTGAAAACTGCCTCTAAACTTTATTTCGCTCACATCTCTTTATGGGTAACAAGGTAACAGATGTGACAAAAATAAAAGTACCAGCATGTAGGGCAGAAGAATTTCTATTAATCTAATACATTACATATCCTCAGACAAATGTGAAGCTTTACTCAAAAAATTGATGAAGCACTTTCAACACTTCCAATAAGGGTAAGTGAGAAGGAAAGAGGGACATCGTTGGTGCGCCAGCCATAATGAGCTACGAGCTGTACTCCCTCCATGCTCTACTACATGTATGCATTGTATACGTTCATCATGGTACGTGGAGAGAGAGAGAGAGAGAGAGCAAAGCAAGAGGGGAAGTGGCAGCAAAAGTAAATGCTGGATTAAATTTTTCTTTTTCAGGTTGCGGTCCACGCACTAAATTATTTTTAAGTCCTTAAAAAATATTTAACCATGAGAAAAAAGTCTCGAGGGAAAAGTTTTTTTTACGTTTCTTTGTATTTTCTATCGATTGGTAATAGTATACAATAAGGGTTTTTTCTTTTTGGCTTTCTAGAAATAGTAAATCAAACTTTATCGTTATTTGGCTTTGGTAAACACGTATGTTTAAGCATATTGTATATGAACGTGGAAGAAATTTTTTAATTTTAGCACTTTTAACAATATTTCAGGGAATGAACTATTTTGTTATTCATACATTACAAATATCTCTGCAAATTTTTTGTGTTTTTTATTCAAACAAATGGCATTGTAAGTGTTGCAAAAAACATCTATTAAAAAAAATGTACGTTCTAGCTTGCTTTAAGGATTAAAAAAATTTTTCTGTGAATATGTATACATCATGCTTGGTAATTCTTTGCACGACATACATTTCATCATCAATTTATTAGAGTATGGCTCCAAACTCATTATGGCTGACGCACCAGAGGCTGCTGCTGTCTCCTTCTCACTCACTGTTACTGCAAGTGTTAAAAATGCTTAATCAATTTTTTTAGCATAATTTCGCACTTGTCCAAAGAAATGTAATCAAACAGACCGATAAAAAATTTTCCGCCCTGCATGTTGGTTTTTCTATTTTGTTGTATCTGTTGTCATTAAAGAGATATAAGCAAAATAAACTTTTGACATGATTGTCACGTTGAGCCATCAATTAAAACATTTTTAATTGTTTTTCTCGTAATCAGTGAAAAGAAAGTACGTTAAAAAATATAAGACACCCTCTTAAGCAAGGAATTCCCAATTCAGAGCTTAAGAAAACAGCATAGTTGTATCTTTTATCATACTCCCTTAATTGTGATCAACTTCAAGGTTGGGAATTTCTATCTAGTTGGGACAAAATAATGAAGAACCTTAAACATTTGAAAGTAAACGTATGATGTCTACGTATTTCTGAATAACAGTATCAAAAAGCTTGTTTTGTCGGGATTTTTTTTGGAAGTTGTAGTTTAACGCTAACGAGGCATAATAATTGCATAATATTAAGGTTACAGTAATGTTACATATTTTTTCTTGAATTTCGAAAATCAGAGAACTGAATTTAGACGTTCAAAATAGCATGGTGTCAATCATCGTCTGCTCAAACTTGCATGTAGAGCGACCACGCTACATTTATGATGAAAAATAGAAATTATCATTTACTAACAACGAGTTGATAAGCTTTATGCTGGTACCTATCCCACCACTACTTCACTAACTGAGTAAATTTTTGAGTTTAAAACAAAATCTTGTTACTATAAAAACAGTTTTAGTGTATGCAATTATATTTATACTACAACATAAGTCATGACTTAGTTTTAACTAACTAAGTGGTGAGATGTTAAAACTTATAGTAAGCAATGACGACCCTATCACAAGTTTGTCACAACTTGATTCAATGAAAGTTTGCTTATACCTACACAAATTTCTTTTTGTTTTAATCAGATATACCTAATGTGTATTTTTTTAATCTTATAGATTAGATGTAAAATACATTTCAGTGACCCTGCAGTGGGAAAAATACCTACATCACGATTGTACTGAGAGCTTGCTCATTGTACACACATCTTAATCTCCATTCTACGGCGTAGCTACATTACGTTACCTCGTTTGATCTTACCAACGTTAAACATTTCTGGAATCCTCTGATGATTGAAAATTCTTCATAAGAAAAGTGCTATACGTTTTCATTTTATGCCCACTTATTAAAAATATTTTTTAATATTAAGCTTTTAAAAATCATGGCTACAAGTAGAGTATCACATTTTAAATAAACCAAGTAACTATAATGTATTATACTTGTTAAAACATAACATTTACAGAAGTTAGCTCAGAAAAGATTACCGAACAGTATGATGTGAGATTTGATGCATGGACAGTTCCATGAAATAAGGCATGCCTAGACTTAAAACTAATTAATAGTAATGCATAACTTCTTACTAGACTCAATAAAGTATTACTACCACTTGTTTCCCAAAAATTACGAATGAAAATCAACGAAGAAAAACTATTATCAATAAGTTCTTAGGTTTTTTATAAATTTTGACTCTAAAAATTATATTAATTAAATAAATGTGTAAATATTGAACTACGTAATAAAATGTTTTTGAATGAATAACCTTAATTTGATAGAAATAAGTGCTATTATTTGAAGCAACCTTGACGTCCATTAGGTTGGTAAAAGATAATATCGGTTCTTTCTAATAAAAAGTATTAAATTTAACTATCTCTCGTATTGCTTATTTATTAAACCTATTCTACAGCTATGTCCAGAAGTCTACAGTATACAAAATATCGTAGAGTACGTGAAAAGGAGCATTTTTTAATAACTCATACAAAAATATTGCGCTTTAACAAGGGAGATTCCGGAAGTCTTCTCTCGTCAGATTTTTCTTGTTTACTTTCAAAAAAAAAGAAAACTGCAGCACTAGCTCATCGGAGATTGTACAGTATTTACGATGATTAAGGCTCCAGTGAACTGTTGTATGAGAATGGGTTTCCTCAATTTTATTCTGCAAATTCTAGTATGAAAAGTGAATGTCACTTTGGTCTGCGAACTTTTGAAAAAATCAATTAAATTACATATAAAATCGAGGTAGACCAAAACATTTTATCTAAGAAGAACCAAACATTCACTTTAAAGCGTCTTAATTTAATCTACATTAAATTGAATGTTAAAAGAAGCTTAATACTTGGGTTCCACATTAACTATCATCGAAAAATTGAATGAATTCAGTTATTATTTGTAGAACCCTACTAAAATAGATGAAATCAAGCTATTTCTAAAATCAGTTAGAACAAATTATAAAACGCGGGGTTAGCGCGATAATAATGAGCAAAGGAATCGTTCTAAAAACCTGGAAAAACTTTACAAATAGTTGTGAACTGCTCATTTATCTTCTATCATCAATTAGTGTGGTTAAAGCAGGCCATTAAAAAAACGGCCAGAAAGAATCTATAGAAAAGACGTTGTCTTTTATCATGACAACGCTATACAGGACATATTTTTAGTTACTCGTCAACATTTAATAGAGTTTGCAAAACTCTTATAATAATTTGAAATTGGCCATAAAATAGGTTTGCGAAAGTCACTTATCTCTGTTTTTTCCCAGAAACCTTATATGGTTTACGTTGACAGAACTATGGACTTACCAGAATATTAGTAAGGGTTGTATATTAAAAGGGAGTATACATTATTAATTATTGTTTAAAATTTATAATAGTAAATTTATCTTTAAAAACATTGAAAAGCAATGTAATGTTTGCCACATTTATTATTACCTAATATTAAACAATTAAATTCAAAATTTTTACTGCGGAAAATAAAAATAGTATTTAATAAAATTATAGACTTATAGGGATCATTATTCAAAAAGAATTTAACTTATTACCACTAGAAATTTTTTCCATTGATCATCCTAGAGCTACTTACGAGTTAACTACAAATTTAATAGAGGATTTATATTTTGCAAAGATTTCTCGTTCTTTATGGTTAACAATGGAAGGTAGCTATATATGTTTACTTCGTGCAATTTTTTTAAAGGAAACATTTTTGTATTAAAAAAATTTTGCAAAACATTCCAAATCCTTTTACTATATATTCTTAAAATTCACATTTTCGTCCACAAATATTCTAGTCATAAAAAAGTTTTTGATGATGTGTAAGTTTTCTGTACTAAACATTGTTATATTTTTAATATTGCATAGAATATTTCTTTTTTATTAGGAACATGAGTTATAAGCTTGACAATAATTTGACAAGTAGCTTTTGTATACATTTCTTCCTTATAATATTTCAACCTTATAGACATATCAACTTACTGTTAAAAATTGTGTGCTATGATTTTTATCGAATTAACAATAGGTTGATAACATGTATACTGATACATTGAATATGCCATTGAATGTGACAAGTTAAGTCTCAGATGCTACCTAGTCTAGTATTCATCAGAAAATATCTCGTTAAAAAAATACATATTTTAATTTTGAGCTAAACACGACTCTCTGACACTTCCTTTTCTTGCCTATAGCACTACATAACTATTTTTTGAAAAGCAACAAACAAATAAAGTTCTATTTTCGTTACTAATTCAATTTGAATCATATTTGAATAACATCTATTTGTGTTTGAAAGTCATTCACATTTTTAGTTAATGGATTTCGATAGTCAAATCATTTTTTATTACCTTATATCATGAATTTAAGGTCCAATCTTCTACTAATAACTATGTGGACAAGTTACACGATCAAAGAAAAATGACTGTATAATTTATTTTAATTATTAGTAATAAAGTTTTGAGTCATAATTTTGATATAATGAAAATATAAGACAAAATTTCATTGAACTCATGATAAAACTTTTAATAAAATCCTTAAAACAAGTGTTCCCTAGTAGACATAATGAAAGAAAAAGGTAAGAAAAGCTTTGAAGTTTGTTACAAT
>NW_019379642.1:522772-535295 GCF_000648655.2 Copidosoma floridanum
ACAAAATAGGGCACTTCACTACAATATTTGGGACTTTTTAATCCATTTATTTAATAAATCGGAATTACCTACTCCCCATCTACACGAGAATCCCTGAAGCTTGTTCCGTAGCATAAGATTGTATGAGACTTATCAAAGTAGTTGGTTACTTATAATAACACATGTTTAAATATTTTATATTACTAACGGAATCACCTTGTTATTTAAAGCTTACAACACGTATTATTACGTGGGTGTGACGTATTATTTAGGTTTCAGCTTGCGCTTAATGACCTGGTATGTACACAGGGCGCATAGGTGGAATGCAGGGCTAAGCAATCGTCAAGAGTTTGCAGTAAGATATCTGAACTAGAAGTTGTAAATGACTTCGTCGACGCAAGCGAAGGGGCATAAATACTTATGAGCAGGGGAACAAGTCTTAACCATTTAGAGTGGCTGCTGCGGTGACCAGCACCACACACTAAATAATCGTGTTGAACTACTCACGACCGCGACGCAGCTAGAGGTTATCACTACTACCTGGAGTGGTGATACAGACTATAGTAGAAAATAGAGGGTGTTTCGTTAAACGATCTACAGACTTTTCTTACAGTCCCAAGTAGTGGTGCAAACTCTAGAGTTTATAAAGTTAACAGGGTGTATTTCAATTTGTGATCAATTTAGGGAATACTATTATCAATTTGAGTATCGGAGCATGACCTAGAGTGTACGCAGAAAACCCGCTTATTTTTAATTTCCAAAAAGTCTGGAGGTTACTAAAACCGTCACGAGTAATGATGCCAGCCCTAAAAGTTATATTTTCGTTGGAAAGGAAAGAAGATAAAAAGCTTATAATTTTGAAAAAAACTTACTTCTACTCTGACTATTAAAGTTGTACACGCGAAAATACAGTGCGAGGTGTCCGAAGCAAAAGTTAAACCACTCTCAGGGAGGACTGTATGGTAGCAGAGGTGGACTCTAACTACCAAGTGAACCGTTTGAGGTTGAAACTAGAAAACCGTAAACTCACCTTATCGAAGACCGTAAAGTAGCAGAGATGTATTGCCTCGTCCACCATTCGAGGGGTGACCGTGAATATTAGTTTTTTGTGGCCTCTGCGCCCTTTTATTAACAGTAGTGGATCTCGGTCACACGCTAGCTTGAAGATGATATAGAAAAGTTTGCCAGGGGGGAAATCTTAACAAATATCAATAACCAAAAATTTAATTAACTAGAGCTATTCCATTTAAACCACTCAGAAATTGGCACTTCCCATCTGGCTTGTTATCTTACATGTGTCAAGAAAAGGAAAAATAATAAGGTTACTCATGCGCTCTCTTTCTCTTTTACATTCAATCTTTACAGATTTTTTCTAGTAACTTAATGTTAACATTAAAATAAAATATTTCTAACATTCATAAACGCAAGGCAATGTTCGTTTATTTAATAAAATTTATTGCAAAAACAGTGGTGAAAATCGCTTAAAATTTCAGTTGAATGCTTGGGTGAATAAACGGTGTGTTACGGTAGATCAATTAGCATTCATGAAATTAAACAGTAGCAACAGTGGCCGTTGCTATGATACTTACAGTTATAATATTTTAGTTATAGTAATAACAAAAGTTAGAATAGTAAGATGATAGTATGAAGTAAGATACTCATTAAACTTCACTAGTTTAACGTACTTAACTTTTTACATTCCCATGAACTAACCTTACGATTAAATAGCGAGTGAATAACGTGATACATCGTTGATGTTTCTAGCACATTTTTACTGTAAAGCAAGAGCTTACTTGAAAAATTTTTAATAAGCAAAAAACGGGCCAATAGAAGCAAAATCTGCTTTAGCTTTAGTGTAAAATTTAGTCTTTTTCTGTTAAAGCAGATGTGACGACCCCATTCACCACCAATTTATATCACAAGTGTTTCGATGAATAACTTTATCGTTTGCGTGATAGTCGCTAATTATTTCTGTATGAAACTCATTATTTTAAGGTATAAGGCTGTAGGCTTTTTTTCAATACTAATTTAACTTTTAAAATTATTGTATTTTTTAAAAGAAAATTTTGCACGTACAATAAAAATTTTTTTCAAACTTTAGCTCGTTTTAATCACAAAAACAACATTTTACAATAAAAAATTATGTAGCATAAGTAATGCTTGCAAGATGATATTTAACATATGTCTTTTCTTGTACTTTTTTTAATTTTTAGTTTATAGTTTTTAACGTGGATTATTGCTCTATAAATACGAACACACTTAAAAGATAAGGAACTGTTTAGTTCGTATCACTTTGTTTAACCTATGTTTGATCCAACCGTACATTATTACACCTTGATGCTATTATTTACTCACGTTTTACTGAAAATATGTACTATGTTCATTGTACAACAATGGCAAGATTTGTTTAAGGAAAGTTAAATAGTAAAATCGGTGACCATTCTTTCTTCAATAAAGTAATATCTGAATATAAGCTTAACTAACACTGATACTCTTTCTATTTTCTATAAGCTTCTAATGAACAAATTATAAGATTAATAGCTATTTTTGAGACCTAATGCACTAAAGTATCAATCAAATTTTACGATAAAGGCCAGACATCGGGGTAAAGAAATGATGGATAAGATTAAATGCTTAGTTAAATAAGTACAAAATAAAATTACAGCAATCAAACATTAAAAAAGGTTCATATTGTAAAGAATATACAACTTAAGTCTTAAATCACACAAAAAAGTTAAAAACATTGCTTACTCTTATCCTAACAAAAGACTTTTGATTACTACATCTACGAAGTTGTTAGTGAACAAAAAATTTTATTTCTTGTTTGTAAACATGCTTCCACTACAGAACAAATACGTATGTAATAGGTATGTATTCAGGCTTAGAAGAAAAAGCTGGAAAGTTATAATAAGTCAACAAAAAACTAAATTTGAGTGTCATGGACGTGGCTTGGTTTAGTCAAGCTAGCACCCGTGTGTTAGCACACCAACGATACAATAGTGCACTCTAAAAAGTGCAACTAATACAATACTTCACTCAATATTTCGGGCACTTCACTACAATATTTGGGACTTTTTAATCCATTTATTTAATAAATCGGAATTACCTACTCCCCATCTACACGAGAATCCCTGAAGCTTGTTCCGTAGCATAAGATTGTATGAGACTTATCAAAGTAGTTGGTTACTTATAATAACACATGTTTAAATATTTTATATTACTAACGGAATCACCTTGTTATTTAAAGCTTACAACACGTATTATTACGTGGGTGTGACGTATTATTTAGGTTTCAGCTTGCGCTTAATGACCTGGTATGTACACAGGGCGCATAGGTGGAATGCAGGGCTAAGCAATCGTCAAGAGTTTGCAGTAAGATATCTGAACTAGAAGTTGTAAATGACTTCGTCGACGCAAGCGAAGGGGCATAAATACTTATGAGCAGGGGAACAAGTCTTAACCATTTAGAGTGGCTGCTGCGGTGACCAGCACCACACACTAAATAATCGTGTTGAACTACTCACGACCGCGACGCAGCTAGAGGTTATCACTACTACCTGGAGTGGTGATACAGACTATAGTAGAAAATAGAGGGTGTTTCGTTAAACGATCTACAGACTTTTCTTACAGTCCCAAGTAGTGGTGCAAACTCTAGAGTTTATAAAGTTAACAGGGTGTATTTCAATTTGTGATCAATTTAGGGAATACTATTATCAATTTGAGTATCGGAGCATGACCTAGAGTGTACGCAGAAAACCCGCTTATTTTTAATTTCCAAAAAGTCTGGAGGTTACTAAAACCGTCACGAGTAATGATGCCAGCCCTAAAAGTTATATTTTCGTTGGAAAGGAAAGAAGATAAAAAGCTTATAATTTTGAAAAAAACTTACTTCTACTCTGACTATTAAAGTTGTACACGCGAAAATACAGTGCGAGGTGTCCGAAGCAAAAGTTAAACCACTCTCAGGGAGGACTGTATGGTAGCAGAGGTGGACTCTAACTACCAAGTGAACCGTTTGAGGTTGAAACTAGAAAACCGTAAACTCACCTTATCGAAGACCGTAAAGTAGCAGAGATGTATTGCCTCGTCCACCATTCGAGGGGTGACCGTGAATATTAGTTTTTTGTGGCCTCTGCGCCCTTTTATTAACAGTAGTGGATCTCGGTCACACGCTAGCTTGAAGATGATATAGAAAAGTTTGCCAGGGGGGAAATCTTAACAAATATCAATAACCAAAAATTTAATTAACTAGAGCTATTCCATTTAAACCACTCAGAAATTGGCACTTCCCATCTGGCTTGTTATCTTACATGTGTCAAGAAAAGGAAAAATAATAAGGTTACTCATGCGCTCTCTTTCTCTTTTACATTCAATCTTTACAGATTTTTTCTAGTAACTTAATGTTAACATTAAAATAAAATATTTCTAACATTCATAAACGCAAGGCAATGTTCGTTTATTTAATAAAATTTATTGCAAAAACAGTGGTGAAAATCGCTTAAAATTTCAGTTGAATGCTTGGGTGAATAAACGGTGTGTTACGGTAGATCAATTAGCATTCATGAAATTAAACAGTAGCAACAGTGGCCGTTGCTATGATACTTACAGTTATAATATTTTAGTTATAGTAATAACAAAAGTTAGAATAGTAAGATGATAGTAATAATAATAATAATAATAATAATAACAATAATAATCGTTATAAGAATGATAATAATAATAACAATAATAATAAAAATGACGATGATAATAAAAATAGTAGTAATGATAAAGATAATGATGATAATGAAAATAGTAGGGCTTCGTCTGTTGCAAGTTAACGTAATTAGATTTACAGAAGGTTTTGACTGATAATAATGTTGCAAAAAATACTTCAGAATGTTTAGTAGGATTGTGGGAAACTTATTTTTTACTACTGGTCGTCAGAGAGGAGGTCCGTTCATTGTGCCCTGCGGATTCGGAAATTTCATTACCTATGTTGGAAGCAGCAATACGTACTCTGTCTTGACGTCATTAAGAATATCGTAGATGGTTTCTAAAATCAGTAGTGTAATGAGGAGGGTAACTCAGATAATCATGCATCTGCAAAATTGTATGGTTAAAATCGGGTAAAAGGTTTACAATGTTTCTTTGCTAAATTAACCGTAATTAACACTTTTGTATGTTATGTACAGTTGTGGCTTACTGTAGAGGTAGTCCGTATTTACTTGTTTTTGTATCTCAACTATGATTTTGTTTTATCTTAGTACATACGTTTTAAATCTAAATTATTATACTGATTAATCTTATTTTTTAAGGTAACTATTCCTAGCTAAGCTTTTGCATTTATTAGTTGCTGAAGTTTATTTTACTTACTTGTATTCGAGACCATATTAGTTTTCTATTTCCAGTCAGCATAGGCCAGTGTGGATGCGCGTGAGTCATGTTTTGTCATAGTACCGCAGCTACGAGCAAACTCACAAGCGATTCATCTCCTTTCAGATTGACGTTAGTCCTTACTTTAGATGCTTCCCAAATTAGCATCGAGAACCTCAAGTAATAAAAAAAAAAATTAGAAGCTGTTGCATCAACAATAGTTTACTGATATAACAGTGTTATAACTTAAATGACTTAAGGTTTATTTGTCCAAAGAATTGTAAGAGTGGGAACATAACGTTGATTCCGAACCGTGACTTAAACTTTATTTTCTTTAAAATCTTCTACAACTAAAAAGTTTTTCCTACCAAAATTTGAGAAACATATTATTGACTGCAGAACAGTGTTAATAAGACGTAAGGTCATTCAAAGTATTGACGTAACTGAGGCAGCTATAATCAGATAGTTACAGAAAAGAAAAATTTGATGGCGTTGAAAACTTTGTTGTTTTGGATAAGTAGGTAATATAACAGCTGCATAACTTCAATAAAAAGTTTTATAAAAAGTTTATAATATACCCATGAATTGCAAGATATTTGATATCTTACAAAAGTTAAACGTCAAAAAACACTATAATAGAATAAGTAAAAAGCAAAAATATACATGCCAGTAAGCTGTTCTTAAAACTGAAGTTTGGAAATATTGAACATCTTCTTAGATACAAAATAGACTATACGAAGAGAGTATTTATTTTGTCAGTAAGTAATGTGAAATAAATCAACCAATGTATGATCTTAAACAATTAAAGCAAAAACTATTATATTTTAAAACATAGCCATAACCACTAAAAGCTAAAGTTAATGTATCATATTATTGACTATAAACCTAACTAAAGTGATTCCAGGTTTCATGAAAACAACAGTTACACTGTGCTATAAACATAAAATATTTGATTTTTCATTTAGAGTTATTAGAAAGACGATTCATAGTAATTGGTTAGTAGCACCATGATGTTGATAAACAATATGTTTGACAATGGAATTATCATTATTGTTATCAGCGATATCACCGTTGTTCTGTACATTGTTGTTGCTTTTACCATAACAACACTTCGAAATAACTGTAATGGCATACGATTCTTATGATTATAATGCTTTAATGCTCTTTATGTGCATGTTACATGTTTTAGTTAACTGTTCCACGATAAATCTTTTTTTTTTAAATATAATAGTGAACTACCCAACTGTGGGTATGTACACTTTCCTTTCCTTTATTCATAGAAGATTTTACATAGAATGTATATTCGCGGTATCATATCATTTTGACATATTATAATCATTTTTCACTTTGTCATTTACGTTTTTATATACTTATTTACTGTTTTCTTACTTCTTATCTATCTTATCTTCCTGATCACGCATGACTGGATATTGAGAACTCATCACAAATCTTCTTAATTTTTTTTTCCTTTCGGACGCATTTTATTTTCTTTTTTTAGTTGAAAGTATTCCTTAGTCCTAAATTGGTGTCGTGAATTGTATTCTGAAAAAGACCATCAGAAAAAATCTGAGTGCCCTAACGAGGAATCAAAGTCATGACCCCTCGAGCTTCGTTGTTTCAGTGACTAGCACAGTAACTAAGTAAGTTAACGACAAGCTCTTCACGCTATATCTTCAGGTATTTTTTTGTAAGTGAGAAACTGGTATGTATTGAATAAAGTAAAAAGCTTTTTCTTTCTATCCATCGTTCATTTTAACGTAGTATCCACTCTAGAGAGATCGACTTAGATGCATTCGCAAAAAAAATATTAGGGCCATTTTGTCTCGTTTTTTAGAAATTGGAAAAAACAAAAAAGATAAAATGACGTTTGCCCTTCCGTATGTGGATCCTAATGTGCGATCGATCTAGAGGAACTGTATAAAAGTGAAAATTTACTTCACATAGTGTCCGATAGGTTTCCTACAAAAAATAAATTCGTCAGTAGTAGACAAATAATTTACAAATTAACCCCGCATTTATTACCACCTACTGCGCTAAATTAAGCAATGCACTTCAGTTAAACATGACTTGTAACAGCTAAATAGTAGTTGTATAAGTATTTTTTGCGTCACAGAATGCTTAAAGATTCCACTTGCACTAATTCAAATTATTTCGTCAATTATTACACAAAACAATTAATAAATATAGTATTAGGAACTTTAAAAACCTTACTATAATCATCTGTCAATTTTAATAAAGGAAGAAATCGTTAAGCCATAAATAAATGATAATAACCAGTTGCAGGTAACAAAAAAAAAAAACTTTTTTTAGTGAATAAATTAAATATGTAATGTAATTAGTAACACTTATAAGGAAATTTTGCTGTTAAATCAATAGAAGTAAGTAAAATTTCACAAAAATATCGAAATCCTATTAAAAAAATGATAAACAATAGGTCGCATAAATTAGACCAAAAAAAAATTATAAGATCGAAAACACTCTTTTGCAGCATTAGGACTCTGAAAAAATAAAACGTCTTATAATATTAAGGAGACTAAAAAATAAAACAAACAACTTTAACCGAAAGACATTGAAAAAAGAAAAAAAAATGTAAAAAGTGGAAGATAATTTACGAAGTCATATATATATATATCAATAAATATCAGTGAGATAATGACAGTTTTCTTTATCAAAAACATTGTTAACTTCTTATAATGAAATATCTATAATAATAAGATCGTCGCCATCAACTTCTTAAATATATTTATATAAACATTATTATTCATTACAACTACAAACTTTATCAACAATATCATCGTCATCAACATCATAATTACCATCACCATCATCATCATCATCATCATCATCATCATCATCATCATCATCATCATCATCATCACCATCGTCATCATTATCATTATTGTCATCTTTACCATTATCATCATTATCATTATTTTTAGAAGCAACGTTATCTGTATCTTGCTCGTTATGATAGTCTTTATAATTATTTTCTTATATTTGTGATTTACACTAATTTAATTTTTATTACCATTAACGCTTGCTATCTCAATGTTTTTATAATTATTACAATTTTTTTTAATAGTTATTTCATTATCATCATTTCTTCTTTCAATACAATCGTAACATTTATAATCTTATTATTAGAAGCATGATTTATTCTATTTCAGTAGTTAATTACACGATATTTATAATAAGTATGATCTCTGTTGACGTAATTACAGAAATTCTGTCTCATCACAGATTTTTTATTTAGTTTTTGATTATTTCTATAGGACACGTTGTTATTTATAAATTTAATCATTCTTGTTTTATTGTCTTTTTTTGTATTCTTATTTACATAACTGTTGGAGTCCGTTTTGTTTTTGTTATAATATTTATTTTATGATCACCCTTGTCGCTTATTTTGTAAGTGATAACTATTGCTCTCTTACGCATTCTCTGTTTATGAGTTAGAGTAACTTAAATTATTATAACATCCCTAACTATCATCATTATTTTTATTGTTTCGTCTGAACTTCAATAAGGGAAGGGCAGAACTCGTAGATTCGTTCTACAAACAAATAAAATTAATTTTTTGTTCGTCAGGAACCGGCCATCAACCTAAAGGCCTTATTCGCTTTTACTTTCAGTATACTTTTCTTTGAACCGTTGACTCAGCGTTATGGTCTTAGGTTTCACCGAGAAATATGTATGAAGTGATGTACGCTGAGCCAGCGTTGCTACTGTTAGAGTTTATGTCTTACGTCCTACGGTAGTAGCATATCTTGTTGGTCTTTTTATCTTACGTCCTTGTAAAGGTCTTTGTCATACAGTGTCTATTTTATTTTTTCTCAATATCCAATTTATTCACTAACGTAAAAATAATGCATCGATTAATTAGAATGATAAAATCTTTAAATGTTTTATATAATTGAGTAATTGGAATTTTTTTAAATCAAGAAAATTAATTCAATCAATAACCAAGTTATGTCTTGTTTAATAATTTAATGAATTCAAAAAATCCAGAAATATTTAATTTTACAAATAGTATAGATAATAAGATTTCAGACTCGCATTTACAATACCATACGATTTATAGTTTTCTTAAGTTAACTAACTTTTATGATCCTTGGTTAGCCACTGCTTGCGCACACGCAGTCGCAAGAGCTTACAAGGTTGACCGCAACGATGTTCCTAATCCTACACGAGAGCACTCGTGGCGATGACAATAACTAGGCTTCTGCTTTTAACGTCGGAACCCAAGTCAACGGTCCTTTCTTTGTTGTTCCTCCTTGATTTACGTTTTAGGCGAGTTTACAACGGCCTCGTTTGTTCGAGCTTTTCTCACACAGCTTAATCACTAAACGAAGTCTTATGTCCGCTTGAAAGATAGAACAAAACTCACTGTCCGACCTTTATAGTTACTTTGGAGCACTTGATGAAAAAAAAAGGCGAATATGGTTATGTGTAGGGAGTTTTTATACTCTTGCGTTTAAGTAGAACGTGTCAGGTGGCGGATCCGAACGACCAATGAGAGGTTAATTTAATTAACCATGGCTGAGACGAGCACAGTTATAGTGCAATAATTTTACAGTAATTGACGGTTAAAACTGTTGATCTCTTAGATTTTATATTATGTACAAGTTGCTGTCAAAATAATGTGTAATGTTTCTTGTGGACCTACGCAGTAAAGAATATTGAAATTATTGAGTATTTACATTCTTGGATGTACCATTGTGAATTGATGTTGTTAGATGAGCGTTTTATAAGATTGTTTGAGGTTGCACGCATAGTTCGAGTTCTGCGACGGTAGCTTGTTTCAAAAGAAGTAAGTTATATATAACGAGATAACAGAAGCAGATATACCGCTAGAAGATTCGAGATCGCTGAGATTATACTTTTTTATTATTTAAAAACGTAATTCTCCGTTTTGAAGTAATAAATATTGATTATATGACATTGGATGTCACATTATTACTATCACTGTTATTATGAGTATAATCGTTATTTTAATCATTATTTCTACTATCATTATTATTATTGTAAAAATTGTGATTACAATGATATTGTTACAATAATTGTGGTTATAAAAGTGATGATCGTACACAACATAATTATTATTTTAATTTGTTACCATAATTATCTTTATCATTGTTCAGATCAAAAATTGAGTAGGTAGGGAGGGCCTATAAAAGTCAACTGGCGCGCCCATGGTGGTGATATCAGTTTCCAGCTTTTGTGAAAAATTATTACACTAACAGTTCCAGTTTTACCAAAAAATGTGACACTTTACTTGCCGTATAGTTAATTGTAAAAACTACGGTATACATAGCAAATGTCTTTTTGTTCTATTCCAAGAGCAAAAAGCAGAGTAGATTGAAGAGTCGAATGTATCACCTTAGTTAAGAGAGTAAAGTTTGTAAGTTAAGCTACTTTTACATTGTAAGACACATGCTGAAAAAAATCTAAAGATTTATGTTTACGTAAACTTCAAATTCTTTTATATTTTTTCAGTGCGGATGATTTATCATAAAGGTGAAAACTATTACACTCCATTTGCAGTGCTTATTTTGTTGGTATTAAAAAGTCTAACGATGTTCTTTGTCCAAGTTACATTCCAACTATATTTTTCTCCGGCTACAGAACAAAATTAAATGATTCCAACAAAATCAGGAAGTTTAAAAATCAATTTAGAAGCGATCAAGCTATCACAGTAATTCAAAAAATGTATATTTTTATCACGGTATCTTACGTCTTTTTAGCAGACATGCTAGTTTCCTGGAACCAGGTAAAAAAAAATTTCGTCTGTTGCTACAGATAACAATGAAAAACCACGGTCAGATTGCATGGATTGAAGTACAATATGCATTAAAGAAAAGAAATGGTTGACTCCTTTGATAGTTTAGAACCAGGAGATGGTAAAACGTACAAGATGGAGATAAATATGCCAATGGCCGATGCCAGTCAAAAATAATGTGTAAATCTTATCAACACAAAAAATCCCTTATATGCAACAGATATATCGGTAATGAATTTTTTTCTGATGCAGGAACTTAGACTAACATACGTAAAGATAGAAATATTATACTAATACAAAGCTTCAAAAAAGGGGAGAATAAATCGTGTGGTACAACTCGTGTTATCTGTGAATAAAAACTAGTGGAGTGCAATGTTTAGAGTGATACTGTTCAGGCAATGAGTTTTGTAGGTTTTTTTTTAATCAAAAGTAATCAGCAGTTTTTGGATATTCCAGGAGTAAAATTTGACATCTTAAAATTTTTATTGGAAAAACTATGCTTAGAAGCACCTAAACATGCAAAAATTCTTAAAGACAGTTATTTCTTTATTTTTTAAATAAAATTACAAACAGGAATGACTTCCTTCACTAAAAGTGTTTTTTTCATGTTAGCAAAATTTTCGTCTCTAACATAATTTTATCGGTACTACAAGAATTAACAATGGCAACAAGAAATTTAGTATTTTGGCCAGACAAAGATACAGCTCGAAAAACAACGCCAATGTATTTCTATCCCGACTACAGTAACACTTCAGTCGTTATTCACTGTATCAAATTCAGAATTTAGATTCCTAAATCATTCGATCTTCGAGTGTATACTGACTCACATTGTAAGAACGGTTTGACTGACAAAGTTTTGATAGGTATTCTCCGAGTGCTTTTATTTGTTTGGAGTCCGAAATTTCTGATAGTAGTTAAAATGATGTACAACTTACAATATAATCTCGACTATTTGATCTTTTAGAAGATAGTGATGCTGTTTTAGCTGATAGAGGCTTTCCAGATATTCAAAAAACTTAGATGAACACGTAAAAAGTGTGTTACTATTATTGCTACCATTTTAAGAGCAAAAAACTAAGTTCAATAAAAAAGAAACTGAGAGAACCTATCACATAACAATAGTAAGAATACACGTCTAACCAGTAATACAACGGATAACTATCTACCAAATTTAACATTAAATACCACCTAATTATAATATATTACGCATTAAATACCACCTTATTATAATATATTACGCATTTGCTATAGTAACAATAATCGTGACAAAAATATGTTAATTAATCGCAACATTCTTACTGAACATACAACATTAAAGCAGAGTACATCATATTATTATCAAATTAAGTTTTTCTTTGGAATTTTGACGTCTTATTTTCATAAAAATAATTTTATAAAATACTACTTAATAAA
>NW_019379642.1:549663-579858 GCF_000648655.2 Copidosoma floridanum
TCATGTTTGTTATTATAATTATCATTATCATCATCATTATCATAATCATTATCATAATCATCATAACCATCATTATCAAAGATATTATAATTATTATTATTATGATCAACATCGCTATTATAATTATAACCATCATTTCCATTATTATCATCATCATCTTTACTATGGTCATAATCATAATCAACATTATTATCATTATCATAATTATCGTTATCATTATCGTTGTTAACTTCATCATCGTTATCATTTTTATTATCATCGTCATCACCATCATCATTAACGTCATCATCATTATTATCATTATCATTATTATCGCTATTTTAAATATTATCATTATTAACATCATTATCATAATCATCTTTACCATTATCATAATCATCATTAACATAATCATCATTATAATTTAAATGTTATCATTATCGTCATTGAAATTATAATTATTATCATCAACATCATAATCATCATTATCATCATAATCATCTTTACCATCATCATAATTATTATCAACATTGTCATTCTTATGATTACCATCGTTATCATCATTGATTTTAAAATAATCTTCATCATCATTATCAACATCATTATCATAAGAATTATTATTTTCCTTGTTACCATCATCATCATCCTCATCGTTATCATCATTAACGTCATAACTATCGTCATCCTTAACGTTATTAACAGGCTGATGATTACTATCATCATCGCTCTCATGGTTATTATTATAATTATCATTATCATCATCATTATCATCACCTTCTTTATCATCATCATCATTATTATTATCATCATTATCATCTTCATCATCATTATTATCATCGTCATCATCACCATCGTTACCATCATCATTATCATGATTATCATTATCATCGTTATCATCATCATCATTATCCTTATCATCAACTTCTTTATTATCATCATCGTTATCATTATAACCTACATTTCTATAACTAACATTACTACCATCATCATTATCACCATTATTATCCTTATTATCATCATCATCATCATCATTATCATCATCATCATCATTATTATTATCACCACCAATTTTACTACCGACATCATAACTATCATCATTATCATTTTTATTCTTATTATTATCTTCATCTTTACCATTATTTTTATAATTATCATTATTATTATCATCATTATCATAATTATTATCACTATCGTCATTATCATCATCATCATTATCATCTTCATTATCATTATCATCAACATCATCATCACCATCGTTACCATTATTATTATTATGATCATTATTATCATCATAATCATCATCATCATTATCCTTATCATTAACATCTTTATTATCATTATCATCATCATCATAACCTACATTTCTATAACAAACATTATTACCATCATCATCATCACCATTATTATCCTTATTATTATCATTATCATCATCAGTATCATTGTCATCATCACCATTATCATTATACGTATTTCTATTATTATTGATATCAACATTGTTACTATTATTATAACTGTTATTATTATCATAGTCATTATCTACATTACAAAAATTATTGTCGTCATCAAGATCATTACTAGTATTAGAATTATCATCATTCTCATCATTATTATTATTCTCATTATCAAAAATTATCATCATTATGAAAAATATCTTTTTTATCACCATTATCATGATGATCATCATCATCATTATTCAAATTATCATCATTCTTATTACTTTTATTATTTGCATCGTTCTTATTATCATAAATAGTATCTTTATTATTATCATAATCAATCTAATTATTATTAGTATTCTATTGTATAATTTTTATCATCATCTCCGTTATACACCTCCTCATTGTAGTTGCATCGACTCCTACTATACGTAGAGAGGCTGTAAAGATATACTACAAAAAGGGACCTGTATAGTATAATTATTATCAATATTATCTTCCATTTTACCATCATTATAAGCATAGTCTTGTCGGTCATAACCGTAATAATTCCCATCATGATTTTAATCATCATCGTCATCACCATTATCATCAACGTTCTTCTTATCATTGTCATTATTATAATTATCGCCATTTTGAATGTAATCGTTATTATAATGATTATTATAATTATCTTTACCATCATTATAATCATTATCAACATAATTATCATTATCATTTTTATTGTTATCATTATCGTAATTAAAATCGTCTCTATTATCATCAACATCATGATCATTATAATTATCATCATCATTCTTACCATCATTATAATTATTATCAACATCATCATTCTTATGATTATCATCGTCATCATCATTAACATCATTACTATCGTCATCCTTAAAGTTATCAACAGGCTCATGATTACCATCATCATCATCATCTTTGTCATTATTATCATCATCATCATCATCATCACCTTCTTTATCGTCATCATTATCATCATCGTCATAATCATCATCGTCATCATCGTTGTCATCGTCGATATAATCGCTATCATCATCGTTATCATCATCATCATCCTCATTATCATCATTATCATCTTCAACAGCAATATTATTATTATAATCATTATCATCATCATCATCATCATTATAATAAGCATCATTATTATCGTCATCATCATTGTCGTCATAATAAACATCATAATCCTTAATATCATTATGATTATTATTATTATCATCTTTAACATTATGATTATCATCGTTTTTAGTATCTCTATCATAAACATCATAATCATTATTATCAACATCATAATTATCATCTTTATTATTCTCTTTCTTATCATCATCATCATCATCATTGTCATTATTATCATAATCTTTATCATCATCAGCATCATTATTATTGTCATTATTATCTTTATCATTAGCGACATTATCATCATCATTATTGTTATCATCTGAGATATCAACAGAATGCTTGAAATCATCATTATTTTCGTCATCATCATTATTATCATCATCATCATAATCATCATCATCATCATCATTATTATCATCCTCATCATCATCATGATTAATTTCATCATCATCACGATCCTTATTTTTATAATTTTTATGATCATTTCATTATCATTATCCTAATTATTACCATTATCATCATTATCATTATCACTATCATTATAATCGTCTTCAATATCACCTCCATTACTACCACCAACATCATTACCATCATAATTATTATTTTTATTTTTATTGTTATCTTTATCTTCATTATTATTATCATCATAGTTATCATCATAATCATCATCATTATTATTATCAATATCGTTACCATTATCATGTTCATTATGATCATTATCATCATCATAATCATCATCATCATCATCATCATCATCATTAATATCATCATTATCACAACTATTATTACCAACATTATTACTTACATCATTATCATTTTTATCATTATTATTATCTTCATCTTAACCATTACTTTTATTATCATCATTATTATCATCATCATCTTCATTATCATCTTTATTGTCATCATTATCATTATTATGATCATCTTTGTCATCATTATCATCATTATTATTATCATCATCATCATTATCCTTATTATCAACATCTTTATTATCATCATCATCATCATCATCATCATTACCTTCATTTCGATAACTCACACTATTACCATCATCATCATCATCACCATTATTATCCTTATTATCATCATAATTATTATCAGTATTATTGTCATCAACACCATTATCATCATAAGTATTTCTATTATCATTGATATTAGCATTGTTACTATCATTATAAGTATTATTATCATCATAGTCATTATCTCCATTAAAAAAATCATGTCGTCATCAAGATCATTGCCAGTATTAGTATTATCATCATTATCATCATTATTTTTATTCTTATTGTAATAATTATAATAATTATAAAAAATATCTTTTTTATTACCATCATCATGATGATCATCATCATCATTATTAAAATTATTTTTATTCTCATCACTATTATTATTAGCATAGTTTTTATTTTTATAAAAAGTATTTTTATCATAATTATCATCATTTTAATGATAATTATCATTATTTTATATGATTATTATCATTATCTTCGTAATACACCTTCTCATCGTGGTTGCATCGACTATTACTTTGGGTAGAGAGTCTGTAAAGATATACTACAAAAATGGACCTGTAAAGTATAATCATCATCATTATTATTTTTCATTTTACTATCATTATCAACATGGTCCTGTCAGTCATAATCGTCATAATACCCATCTTCATTAATATTATCATCATAATTATTATCTTTATCAAAATCATTATTATTAATATTATCGTCACCATTATCATCTTCATCATTATCATTATTATCATTATTATCATCATCGTCATCATTATTATCATCATCATCATCATTACTTTTATTTCTATAACAAACATTGTAACCATTATCATCATCACCATTGTTATCCTTATTATCATCATTATTATCATTAGTATTATTGTCATCATCACCATTGTCTTCATATGTATTTTTATTATCATCGATATTAACATTGTTATTATCATTATAACTATCATTATTATCATAGTCATTATCTCTATTACAAAAATCATTGTCGTCATCAAGATCATTACCGGTATTAGTATTATCATTATTATCATCATTATTATTATTGTCATTATAATAATTTTGATAATTATGAAAAATTTTTTTTTTATTACCGTCATTATAATGATGATCATCATCATTATTAAAATTATTATCATTCTTATCACTATTATCATTAGCATCGTTTTTATTATAATTAGTGTCTATATTATTATAATCATCATTATAATTATTATTATTATTATTTTATATAATTCTTATCATTATCTTCGTTATACACCTCATCATCGTGGTTTCATCGACTCCTACTTTAGGTAAAGAGTCTGTTAAGATATACTACAAAAATGGACCTGTAAAGTATAATCATCATCATTATTATTTTACATTCTACCATTATTATTAGCACCGTTCTGTTGGTCGTAATCGTCATAATCCCCATCATCATTTTTATTATTTGTATCATTATCTTTAACATCATTATCATCATTATCATCATAACCGTCATTAATATTAAAACTATCATTATTATTATCATTTTAATTACCATTAATTGAAGTTCTATTATTGTCATTTTTTACACGATATTCTTTTTATCATCATTAGTTTAATCATTATTAATGTTATCATCATTATCATCATTATTATTACTATCATAATTATAATTACGATTATGATCATCATCATTTACATCTTTTTCTTTCATTATGATCATTATCATTATTATTTTTATCGTCATTATTACGATAATTATAATTGTTATTAATATAATTATCATCATCATTATTATCATTATTATAATTATTATCATTATTATCATAAACTTCAATACTGTCACACACATTATGCCTATCATCGTCATTATTAATATAAGAATCATCATCATCATTATCATTATTGTCATAATCTGCATCGTCATTATCGATGCCATCATGATTATAATCACCATCACCATCGTCATCATCATCATCCTCATTATTATCATTATTATCTTTATCGGCAACATTATCATTAGGATCATTTCTATTTTTATCATCATTATCATAAGCAACATCATTTTTGTCATCATCATCTTCATCATTATTAACATCATAGTCATCATTATTATTATTATCATCAGTATCATCATCATAATCATTATCATCATCATTATCATTCTCACCATTATCGTTATAATGATCATCGTCATAATCATCATCATCATTATCATTGTCATTATCATCATTATCATCATCATCGTAATCATTATTATTATTTTCATTATCATCATAATCATTTTTATCATTATCATCATTATCATCATCATTATTATTATCATTGTTATTATCATTATTATCGTAATCATTATATTCGTAATCAATATAATCGTCACTATTATTATCATCATCACCATTATGATCTTTTTCATCATTATTCTGCTTTTTATCATCATTATTATNATCATCATTATTTTTATCATTATTATCATTATCATAATTATCATTATCATTATCATTAGTATTATCATCATTCTAATCATCATCATGATCATTATTAATATTATCATCATCATGATTGTCACCATCATAAACATCATCATCATTATCATCATCATCATCATCATCATCATCATCATCAATATCATTATCATCATTATTATCATTATCATCAAGATTATTACCATCATCATTATCATTTTTATTATTAACATTATCATCATCATCACTTTTAATTGGTTCAGCGTATTTTGTGCGAGATTTGGGTTCATCGTTCTGCAATGCTAAAATAGCACTTTTAGGATCTATGTATGTTACATATCCCTTGGATAATCTTCCTCGCCGATTTCCAACAGCATAACAATATTTCAGGGTGCTAAATTGAGACAAATGATCAAAGAAATCTCTTTCCTTCACCGTTTCCTCTATATCCCATGGTAGAAGACACATAAGTCTTTTCTGAATTAATGATTGGTGTTTCATTGTCGTTTTTTGATAGTGTTGGTTAAGAGATTTTTTCTGCTTGACAAATAGTGGATTTTATCTTAAAAGGAGAAAAGGTTTGAACTTTTTCTCCTGTATTTAGTGTTTCATCAGTTACTGTAGTAAATGTATTACTGTTGTGTTTGTCGTTTATAGTTCGATGTTTATAACTATGTTTATTCGTAAGTATGTGCATTTTCTTAATACTTTCTTTATTTTCTAATCGTTCGATAACTTTATGTAAAGGTTGGTTTATGTTGACTCTAGTCTTTATTGTTACTTCATGTTCGGGGTTCATTGTTCTACCTGGAAGGAAAATAGTGTTAAATTACTATTGATTAGAAGTCCATTTCCAGTTTTTGGGGTGTATGGCGTGGGAGTATTAAACTCTGTATCTTCATAATAGGTCTAGCTTTAGATGATTTAGGTATTTTCTGTTTTTCTTCAATTTTAACATACAGTTCAGTTGGTTCGTGTTTATTTGGTTCTTATTTTATAGTTACTCGGGATTCTGCGTTCAGTGGGTTATGGTACGTTTTATAAATTTTTCTGAGACACTACGTTTTATAATATTCTTAAAACAGTTTTTTGCTTTGCTGATGAGTATTGCTATGATAATCATAATAATCATAGCTTCAATGACATTCGGTGTTCAAGAAAAAAGAGAAGTTTGTTTTTCCTTCAATTTTCGGGTCCGTATTTTTTCCATTTAATTTATTATATTTTGTACATTTAAATCTTCATCTGTCCATGCTTGTCCTTTGAAGTTTGATTTTAGAATTGATTTTATAGCGTCATGGAAGTCATCAGTGTCTTTTAAGCGTTCATGTAGTACTGTTGAGTTTAAGTTCACTTCTACCAGATAGATATATTGTATTTGAGTGATAATCTTATGTTCACTGGTTAAGATTAATCTGTGAGTTTTTCTTGTACATTTATCATTCATTCGTAGAAGACCTATACCTTTTACTCTTTATTGTTGATCCATTTTATTCGGACAGATAATGTTCAATTGTTCTTCATAAAGTGTTAAGAATAACCTTGAACTATAATATATAAGCTGGTAAATAAATCCATTGGCTTTCGGTTTTTGGCATTAACATAATTTCAGAGTATTTAAATACTTCTGGTCCAGGTCGTAATAACATAAAAATTTTACATTCGTTCATAGAATAGGGTTCCTTCGGCGGTTCCATAGTCGAGCATATGTAACCATATACCGTCTTATCACATTGGTTAAATGTAACTTCGTTTAGTCGTAAATACGAATTATGGTCTGCTGCTACTGCTAAGTGAAGATACGACGGTTTTATGTAGGCAGATCCATTTTGCCCAGATTGGAGTATCATGACTGGATGTAGTCTATAAAGATTGTAAGGGGTTCGATCTACGAGTGGCAAATGTAACATTACCATGGTTCTATTTTCTTGATGTACATCATCTAATTTGCCTAGGGTACTTATTTTGCCAGCATAAAGATTTTCTATTGGTGCTACAAATTCTAGATTTCCCGCAAGGTATTTTACATCCCGGGCTACAGTTCTGAATATATTTAGAGAAAATAGCATTAGATGTGCTTGACCTCTTTGTAAATCATACAAGATGTCAATCAGATCTTCATGGAAACGAATAATGTAATCTAGGGTAGCCTCAGTTGTTTTAAGGTATGCTGACAAATAAATCAGATATCTGTCAAGAGTAAAATCCTGTCCTGAAGTCAATATATCGGCAAGTTGTTTTAAAATATGCTCATGGCGATTCGTGGTATTGTATAGTTCTTTGAATGCGGTTGCAAAAATATGGCTATTTTTTTCATACAATTTAATATATTCTTTTTAATTGGTATACAAATTGTTGATGTTAGTGTTTATAACGTTAATATGATCTTCTATGACTAAGCCGTGAAGTCCTTTAACAATGCTCCCAATAATTCAAAAAGGTGTCAGTCTTTTCGCTTGTATGCTGGGGGGTGGAATAATGTTATCTCCCGCATGGATTCCCACAGTATTTATTAAGTTTAATAGTGTTGCTTTGAGGTTTGTCAATCGCTTTATTTTTAAATTCAACAGGTCCATTTTCATATAGTCAGTGCAATTAGAATAACCAAACTGTACAATACAATATCGAAAAGTTTCGTTTAATCCTTGAGTAGATGTTTGTTTCAATATAAATTTATTAACATCCAGCCATATCACAATCTTCCAATCGGGTCTCTTAATTTTTGTTAAACCGATTCGTTCGGAGTATATTCCAGTGTTTGTTTCAAGTGGTTCTATGCTATAGTTGCCATGATTAGCATAGTTTAAATCTGCGCGACCTTTGAACGCTATTGTCATTAAGATGGCTAATGTATTCTGCATGGTTGTGTGTTTTTTTCTTTCTGGAAGACATGTAGAATATGTTTCTTACAAGATATCATTATCGGAGAACTAGTTTTAATTTATCTGTATGTTTGCGTATGGTTTCACCATTGGTTTTTTCAAGCAACACATTATTTCCCTCTAAAACTGTTCTTACCTTTAGGGGTTCATTATAAAAGCGATTAAATTTATGGGAACGCACTTCTTTTTTAACCCAAATGTAATCTCCTGGTTTAACATTTAGAGGCAAGATAATTTTTTATTATATCTTGTTTTTGCTTGTACTTTTATCTTTATTTGTTGATTTCCTGCCACAATTTGCATTTCTTAAAGTCGCCTTATAAGATCTTGTAAATATAATGGGTATGTTCGTAATCTTTCATCTTTAGGTATCTTCAAGGGCAACCTTGCTACTCTCCCAAATACTAGTTCATAAGGCGAAAAATTTGTAGCTGCATGTACACTCGTATTATACGTGAAAGCTGCAAATTTTGCTAAGTTGTCCCAGTCATTATATGTTTCAGAGTAAGTTCGTATAAAGTCAGATAGGGCATCATGACTTCGCTCTATCGATCCGTTTGTTTAAGGGTGGTATGCTGATGTAGTTAGATAATTGGTTTTAAGGGTTCTCATGAGTTGTTCCAATAAATAAGACATAAATGCAGCATGTCTATCTGATAGAATTACTCTAGGCGCACCATAAACTAATATTAGATTTTGTACGAGTGCATTGACAAGAGTAATTGATCTTAGGTCTGGTACAGGCACTAATATAATATATTTAGTCAAATTACACTGTATCGTCAGCAAATGGCAATTACCTTTTGGTGTTATTCTTAATTTGCCAACGGTATCGATGGAAACCTTATCAAAAGCTTCAATAGGTGTATCTGTAAGTACCAAGGGTTCTCTTGTTTTTAGTCGTTCATTTTTTTTATCTTGATACTTGCTGCATTTACGTACATAATTAAGACTATTATTTCTCGTTCCGGGCCAATAAAACCGTTCTCTTATTTTTCGGTAAATTTGGTTTATTCCCTTCTGTTGTCCAACAGGGCTGTCATGTAATGTTTGTATTATTCAATTACGTTCTTGGATTTTCGAAAAATCAACTATCCTATAACAAATAGTAATTTGTATAGGTGTTTTATCAAAAATCGTTAATAGCGTTTTTGTTATCAATCGAGGTTCTAATTTGTCTGTAAGATCTCCCCTTCTTAAAATTCGGAAAGTTTTATGATTTCGTCTCAACAGTATTTTCCTAAGTGATTTCAAAGCTTTTGCAAGATTTTCTGAAGATACTAAATCGGTCGACGTTTTATTAATAACGATTGTCAGTATATTATGTCCTCCATAAGATGTCATTAAAATTTAGCCAACTCTTGGTTTCTTTAATTTCAAATAGCTTAAGTCCAGTGCACCTATCGATCTCAACAGCCTTGAAACAGATGTGACTGGTTGACAATACTTGCTAATAAAATGAACTATACTGTCTCTTTTGTATGTAAGGCAAAATCTGGTGGTAATAACATTGTTTACTAGCTTAGCTCCATTTTCGTTCTTATAATTATCAGTACTTCTGCTACTATCACTAAGCCTTACATACACTTTTCCGTGCTGTTGTTTGTATCGATTGATGGGTTGAAAAGAGTATAAGTCCCATAGTAACATGAAATCAGGTGCAATAGTTCGATTCATTGATTTATTTTCATTGCAGCTAAATTGATTGTTGTTTTCATTTAAGTTATCCGGGGTTTCTTCTGTTATTTGTTGCAAGTCTGGCGCTTTAGATCGTCTGTTTTTTGCAGTAGCAAAAGTACTCGATTTTTCGGTGTGCTAGAACTTAAGGGTGTATTTTCCTGAATACGTGGGGTAATTGATAATTTTTCACTTGTCCTATATTTTCTTAAAATTTCTTCTTTATCGAATAGGGATTCAAGACCTGTTGTACGTCTTGATATATCCGCAATTTTTTCATCTTATACAGAATCATCAATATTGTCAGGATCATAGGTGTCCATTTCGGTTAACACGTCTTGAATTTCGGGGTCCGGTTTACCTCCATAATAAAATCTAGTTACTGATAAAAAATGGGCCTGTTCCCTGTTCCAGCTCATCATCGCTGTTAGACTTGTCCAAATATTCTTGAAGGCTTTGGTTAAATCTCTTTGTTAACTCTTTTATTTCTTAATAAGTAACTTCATCAGTATTATTTGTCATAGTCTTAGGTTGGTCTTAAAAAACGTCATCATTTGAACTTTCACTAAGTGAAATTGGTGTAACGGAAATTTTAGTATTTGTCATGTCTGAGTCTGAATCAGTATCCATATTTGGGTCTATTTCTGTTTCAGTCAGTTCTTGCCGTAATCCGCTTCGTCTAGAGTCATATATTGGTATTTAAGTATCTTCTCTTAACGATTCTTCAGTATCGCTTTGATCATTTTTGGAAAACATACTTGTTCTTGACGATGCACCAAGGTTAATTATATCTCTAACTGGTAACTGTGGCATTTCCTTAATTTTGGAACTAGTATGTTTTATTTCTGTAGTTTCTAAATTCGTATCGCTAGCATATGATGTTAAGGCTACTGATTCTGAAAAATTCACTTTCATTGAGCTAGAATCTTTTGATATGTTTTTAGTGACATTTCTTAATATATTCGGTTGAGATGTAGATGATTTCTGTGGCTGTGGAAATGTTTTTGTTCGGGTTCTTTAAACAATCACACTATGATCTAATTTAGGCCGTTCTTTGTTTGTTTTTGAACCAAGGGGTCGTCCAGGACCCTTGATCAACTTAGGTACATCTGTTTCTGATTTGGTCATGCTTCTTGGTTTTGTTACTTCTTTTATTTCCTTCGAGGTTGTTGGGAATGCTTTAGGTTTGATCGTCGTTAATTTGGATGCTCTTACTAATCCTTTCCTCTGACTTTGTAATTCCGTTTTCTTCTTTTCCTCTATTTTCTTTCGACCCATCATCATAACTCTTAGTAATGGTGATCCATTGTTTATTTTATTTTCTGCATAAAGAAATGGTCCTACTGGGTTTCTAGACAATGCATCAGCGTTGGTATTGAGTCTTCCTGGTTTGTATTTAAAAGTGTATTTATAATCGGTGAATTTAAACATCCAGCGCATCAAACGGTGACCTAGGTTTTTATTGTATGCATCTAATTCAATGGCTCATGATTGGCTACGAGAACAAATTCATTTCCTAATAAATACAAACGAAAGTGATGCATTGCATATAGTGCAGCTAGACATTGCTTTTCAGTCGTGGAATAATTTATTTCGGCTTTATTCAAAGTTCTTAAAAGATAAGTGACAGGATGGTCAAACCCATCTTTTTCTTGACTTAATACCGCTCCAATTGCATAGTTAGATGCATCTGTTGTTAACTTGAATGATTTACTAAAGTCGGGGAATTGTAAAATAGGCTCTTGGCATAAAGTGATCCTTTAGTATTTAAAAACTTTTTTCCTGCATTTCAGTCCATTCAAAATTTTCTCCCTTTTTTAATAAATCTGATAATGGCTTAGCTATTTTTAAAAAATGTTTAGTAAAGCGTTTTTAGTATCTTGCTAGTCCTAAAAATTGTCTAATATTTTTCATAGTTTTTGGTTGGGGAAATTCTCTCATGGCTTGTATCTTTTTAGGGTCCGGTTCAATCCCTCGTTGACTCACTATATGCCCAAGAAATATTACTTCTTTTCGCAAAAATTCAACTTTATCTGGTTGAAGTACCATATTCGCTGATCTTAACCGATCGAAAAGTAAACGAACTTTACGGTCGTGATCTACTAGATCTTTTGCGTAAATAATAATATCATCTAAATACACTAGCATTTCAACATTCAATAAGCATCTCAATATGAGATCCATTAGTCGTTGGAACGTGGCAGGTGCGTTTTTCAAGCCTTCGGGCATTCGTCTATATTGGTAATGTCCATGGGGTTTTATAATGCTGTTTTATACTTATCATATTCATCCATGGGAATTTGTTGGAATCCACTTGCCAAATCAAAAACTGAAAAATATACGGCTCCTCCCAACTGGTCCACAATATCTGCGATATTAGGCAATGGATATGCATCACCAATGGTTTTTTTATTAAGTTCTCGGAAATCAATTACTACCCTCCATCTTGGGTTTCCATGGCTATCCGGTTTTTTAGGGACAATCCAAAGAGGTGAATTATACGGTAATGACGAAGGTTTGATTATTCCATCGTTAAGTTTTTTTCCTACGTGGTCTTCTAAGCCTTTTGTATGTGCTGGTGGGTGACGATATTGTTCAGTGTTGATAGGGATGTTATTTTCCGTCGGGATTTCGTGTGCGACGAGGTTAGTACAAGGTAAAGTGTCTCCAGGTAACAAGAAGATTTCTAAGAATTCAGAAATGAATTGATATATTTGGTCTCGTTCTTCCAAGTTTAAATGACTAGTGCGCACAATTCCTTTCAAGGTCATTTATTCTATCTCGTTTATTTTTAACAATTGGTCTCTCATGTTCGCTGCTCGTATCGGGATCAAATTCAGGTGCAATGTATTCGAAAGGTAGGATTTCTCTTGGGTCTATTTAAATCGTAATATCATCCTTATTAGTATTTATTGCCATAATATTACATGGACCGTTCTCATTTTTTACTAGTCCTTCTCCTAAATATATGTTTTCACACCCTACATTTATTCGTGGTAAGTATCCTTCCGTTAAATTAGTATTAATTAGATTAATTCTTACTATTTGACGTGTTCGAGCCTTAATCGTATATTTGGTTTCTTTACTGGTATTATTTTGTTCCTCATTAGGGCAATGTTCTACACTAGGAGTATTTTTATTCTGTTTAATGGCATGGAGTTGGAGTATATCTTGGCTGACTAATTCATTATTTTCACTGTATATCCCACTTTTATCAGTTTTATTATCAGTGGCCTTCATAAGATTTTCACCTCTTTCTGATAAGATCAATTTGTCAAACTCATCTCGAAAATGAAAATCAGCTTTTATGTCTCCAAATTTTTCGTTTTTAGGTATATTTAACCTTTTGGATGGGCCTACGATGTATTTGTCATAAAATTTCTGTTAGTTATTTTCATCCTTGAGGCATTCTGTCTTTTTGTTAGTATCAAGGGTTGTAGCTAAAATTTGATTTTCCTGTGCTTATTTTTTTAATTTTATGGTTTTTTGTTCTTTTTCATCTCTTTTCAATTGCCCTATTTCCTGAAGAGTTTTTAAAAAAGGTATGGGGTTCATTACGTCATCATCCAGTACTATAGCATCATGATAATATAATAACGTGGCTCGTCGTTCCTTACAAAAGTTTCGACCCAATAAACCGCCATCTTTGATCGAAAAATCGTTAGGGATCAGTTGAAAAATTGTAGGTTTTCCTTGTATGGTCATATACGTTGTTCCTTAAGTTAAAACTGGGTGACGTGTGATTCCAGTAAGATTAATAATTTCACTAGTCTCTACTTGTGAATATAGGTGCAACTGATCTTATTTAATCAGATTTGTGGCGGCGCCATTTTCGAGTACGAGAGTTATAAAGTGATTTTTCCCTTCTAGGATTAATAAATTTATGCTTGTAGGCTCGTCGTCTACGCCAAGTCCCTGGCAGGTACCAATGTGGACGGTTTTAATTCTGTTGCTATTTTCATTACCTGCGCTGAAACATTTGGTGTAGGGGTTGAATTTTGTCTTGGGGGCACACCTCTAAACGACGATTGGGGTGAGCCGCCTGAGAGTTTAAATGATGCGGCAAACGGTCGCCTCCTGATTGGTATTGATTTTGAAGGTTCTGATTCTGATAGTCTGGATTAAAACTTTGTTGATTATAACTATTATAATTATTATATTGGGGGTGTTAGTGGCATCTCGACTAATTTTTTATTGACAAAAAAAAGGTCATTGAGACGTAGCACTAAACTAATAAATTAAATAACCAAATGAAATCAGCAGTGGAAGCGAATTGTTTTGGTGTTAATAATATTTATTGAATCAACGGCTATTTACAATATTTACAGAGCAATTTGAATATAATTTAGATTTAATGAACAATAGATAAACGTGAAAAGTAAAAACGAATAAGTTCTGTCTTATGTAAAGCGAGCGAGAACGAACAAAAATAAGAGTCGATACAAAATACCTGTGACCATATAGAAGCCAACCAAGACGATTAGAATTTAGAAAAACGACATCTAAAAAACGAGCAATTAGTTGACTTATACAAAGATCTCAATTTACTCAAGCGATGTTAACAGGTCGAAGTCTCAAAGGCGAGAGAGCCAGCAACGCCTCGTAAGTGCCGTCGAAGCCGCGATCTAGCCGCCGCTAAGGGGGGAGAATTTTGTTCCAATGACAATACTAACAACAAACTATATTTACTTATTCCCTCAATCGTACAATAGCAGCCTGGATGTCGCGCAATTTAAAACCTCAACAAGTCAAACACGAATCCAAACATATTGCCCGCCTTGCTGTCTCTCAGTCAGCAAATTACAATGCTTTATAACAAAAATTTTAACTCAAACTCGCTTCACATTAAGAGCCTTAACATTAGAATTTTCATTAAAATTCACATTGAATTAGATTGAAATCCCCCTTTTTTCTTCTTTTAAACACTCCAAATTAATGAAATTTGTAAGCAAAATTAAAAAGAAAACAAAGTTATCAAACAACAAAATTCAAACAGGTAGTAGCTCTGAGCCGCAATTACAATCGAAACGAACAATATAAAAACAATGCATTTTCATTTTTGACTTAACTAAAATTTTAAATCAAAATCTAATCATATAATTATCTATGCTAAATAGGTCCATATACAACATAACAATAAATCCAACACTCACAGTCCATGAATCACTACAGTTTTCGATTTTATAGTCCATAATGCCTATTCCATCAATTCACTTCACCCTCACTTTTCTTGTCCTGATTTAATTTTACTTAAACATTCTTCAGCCTGCGACTCGGTAGGTAATCGAATAAGCTTGACCACGGGGCGTAGGAAAACCGATTTTGATGTCTTTAAGGTAACCACTCGTACCAAACCATCTTTTCCTGGATGAACCTGCAGTACTCGTGCCAATGGCCACTGAGCTGGTGGAGCAAGCTCGTCCTTAACCAATACGACGTCCCCCTGTTCGATGTTTGGAGCCTGCTTAAGCCACTTATTGCGCTGTTGAAGCTGATTCAACACCTCTTTTCGCCAACGAGACCAAAATGAGTTTCGGATATTAACAATCTGCTTCCAGCGATGATTCAAACTAGTGGAACAATGTGACTCATCGTACGGCTCAGGATACGACAGCAAAGCAGATCCGACCAAAAAATGTCCAGGAGTCAACGCCAGATGATCCAAAGCGTCTCCACTAAGAGTACAGAGAGGACGTGAATTTAAGCACGCCTCTATACGAGCTGCAAGCGTTGATAGCTCCTCGAAGGTCAAAGTGGCGCTTCCCATTGCACGGCGAAGATGAAATTTGAAGCTGCGCACTGCTGCTTCCCACAAGCCCCCGAAATGCGGGGCGCGGGGAGGGATGAATTTCCATGACGTGCCTTTCAGTGCCAGATGACTTGCGACTTCTCCGATAAACTTTGAAGAGACTGAAAACATTCTATTGAGCTCCACCGCCGCCCCTCGGAAATTCGTTGCGTTGTCGGAGTAGATCACAGAACAGCATCCTCTACGAGCCACGAACCTTGAATAGGCTGCCAAAAATGCCCCCGTTGATAGATCCGACACAATCTCGATGTGGACTGCTCTAGTCACAAGACAAACAAAAATTGCGATATAGCCCTTTGTAGCTTTTGCTCCTCGACCTCTCGAAAATAACACCGGTACAGGGCCCGCGTAATCTACGCCTGCAGATGCAAAAGGACGCTGCGGCTCCAGTCGTATTGCTGGCAAAGGGGCCATCTGCTGCTGAGTGCGTTGCTGAGAAAACCGCAGACACCTCACACAGCGATGAAAAACGCCGGATACCACCCGTCGACCCTGAATTATCCACAGCGAACGGCCAATATGAGACAACATCAGTTGAGTGCCCCCATGAAGTGTAAGAGCGTGGACCTCTTCGATGAGTCGTCTCACTAACAAACTTCTGCCTGGCAAGATCACTGGATGCTTCTCTTGAAATGATAGTGACGATTCCTGGAGCCTGCCCCCGACTCTAATAAGGCCCTGATGACATACGAAGGGTGTCAGACGTGCCAAGGGTGACGATCTCGGAAGCACCTGATTCCGCAACAAAATTTTTTTCTCATTAGCAAACCAGTACGATTAAATTGCGCGATAACAAGCAAGACGAGCCCAAGTATACTCTCCAGCTGTCAGCTTACCAAGGCCTCTTTTCCCCCTGGCATGTAACCAACGTCCACAATACCCCAAAATTCTAAGTATTCGTGAGAAACTTGAATATTTCTCAAGCTTGGTTACCACATTCAACCCCTCGTCGGAGTGCGCCACACATACAGCAACTTCAGCCTCCCTCTGCTCCACCAATAACGATTCCGCACGATCACCGACGTCGAGCATTGGCCATTCTGAACTTGATAGAACCAACCAAGCAGGTCCCCTCCACCAGAGATCATGCGTTGAGAGCTGAGCCGGCGTGACTCCTCGAGTAGCGCAGTCTGCAGGATTCTGAGCCGAACGGACGTGATGCCATTGTGCCTGGGGAAGCGATGATACTATCTCGCTAACACGGTTGGCAACAAATGTCTGCCAGCGAGACGGGTGCGAGGCCAGCCAATCCAAAACCACCCTTGAATCTGTCCATAAGTGAATTTCGTCCGGCGGTCTTCTCAACCGAGCCAGGGTACCTCCAATTAAGCGAGCCAGCAGATGAGCACCACATAATTCAAGCCTAGGAAGTGATTGCACCTTGACTGGTGCAATCTTTGTCTTTGCTATTAATAAAGTAGACGAGCATCCGGGTAGTACAGCATATATTGCTGCCGCATATGCGCGCTTGGAAGCGTCTGCAAAGCCATGCAAAGTCCATCCATCTGTTTCGGCCCCTCCAATCCACCTCTGTATTTTGATCTTAGTAAGATCTCCGAGCAACGATCGAAAACCAGACCATTTCTTACACAGCTCTCCAGGCACGCGATCGTCCCAATCGACCCCTGAAAGCCAAACATCCTGTAACACAATTTTCGCTGTAATCAATACAGGGGCCAGCCAACCCATAGGATCAAATAATCGTGAAATATCTGAAAGAATTCCTCTTTTGGTCAGCTCCGATCCAGCTGATGCCCATTCAATTCTAAAACCAAAGACGTCGTCCCTTGGCTGCCACAAAAGTCCCAGAGCAGATACACTCTCCTCGACTTTGAACGCAATTTCAGAGTCAGCCAGCGAGTCCAAGCCTCCCAACAGCGCAGCATCGTTGGCCGCCCACTTACTCAACAACATGCCAGCCGATTTCAAAACCGTGATGAGCTGATCCCTGCAGCGTAGAGCAGACCCCACGTCGTCAGCTCCGCCGAATGCATCGTCGACATACATCTGATGACGTAGGATGATTGCCGCTTCCGGATATGCACCACCCTCGTCATGAGCCAGCTGCTGGAGAACTCTGAGAGCCAAATACGGCGCCAAAGCGGTGCCATACGTCACGGTTGTTGCCCTGTAGTCTTGAATAGGTTGAGAGCGATCCAGCCTCCAAACTATTCGCTGCCAATCGATATCATCATGATGCACTAAAATTTGACGATACATTTTTGTTATGTCAGTCACAAAAACACATTTAAAAAATCTCCAGTTACTAATGACGACTGTTATATCCAATTGGAGCTTCGCCCCTGGCAAGAGAAAGTCATTTAAAGACTGACCCGACGATGCCCGCTGTGAGGCGTTAAAAACTACACGAATTTTATCCGGGTTCCCTTGGCGAAAAACGGCATGGTGTGGCATGTAGTACGACGATTTATTACTATCATGCTTTGGAACTGGCTCCATATAACCTAAACTAATGTATTCGCCAATGAATTCGCGATATGCTTTCGCGAGACAAGCATTTTTGTCATGTCTGACCTCGGATCGCGCCAAGCACGCAATTGCAATATCGCGAGAGTTCAACGAAATTGGTTTTTTCGAAAAAGGCAATCGAACAATATATCGACCCTCTATGTTTCGAGTGTGAGTAGACACAAACAATTCCTCACAGTAAAGATTTTCAGGAGACAACGGCTTAGGCGCGTCAATCTCTTCGATCTCCCAAAACTTAGATAACAAACTCGACAGGCTGTGCTCTACCGAAACGTTTAGCACGCGCACAGTTTCTTTGCTAACAGAGAGCGGCCCCGATGATTCACCGGTCAAAATCCAACCGAATATAGTGTTTTGTGCTAGTGGTGTACCTCGAGGTCACTTTATCAATCCATTCAACATTATTGACGCATATATGTCTGCCCCAATTATACAATCTATCCTTTGTTGTTTATAAAAATACGGATCTGCCAACACGAGCCCTTTTATATGCGGCCACTCAGCTCGCACAGTACATCTACCAGGACTGTATCGAGTGAGCGACCTCATAACTAGCATGCGAACATCGAAAGAGGCTCTACTTGTGACTGGACGAATCGCTACCGTCGATTCACCTATTGGTTTCGTTTCGCTTTCCCCAAAACCAACGACTGAGCACGACGACGGCAGTCCTCTAATACCAAGATCCGCGATAACCGACTCTATAACAAAACTTCTCTGAGCCCCGGGATCGATTGGAGCTCGAACTTCAATTGTGCTTCCGTGCTCCGCGACAAGAACGACTCGAGCCATTGCCAACAATATAGAAGCACTTACAGGAGCGACGTTAACCAAAATCGAGTTTGACATCCCGCTTGATCCGAAATCACGACCACCACCACCAGGCTTATGTGCACCAAAAGACCCGATATCATCTGATTTTGTAGGCTTTGAATGTAGCAGTGTATTATGCTTCGCTCCACAAGACAAGCATCTTTTCTCAGAAGGACAGTTTTTTAAAAAATGTGAGTCATAAAGACAATTCAAACATAATCTTGACCTTTTGCAGACATAAAATCTTTTCGGCTGAGACAGTCTCTCAAATTGAGGACACTTATGCAACAAATGACTCTCTTTACAAAGAACACACGATACTACCGATCGTTTTTTTGTTTTCGATTCGCTTTGAGACTTCCCGACCTTTTCAGTAGATACATTCGCCGATATTTGTTTATTTTGTCCTTTTGAAGGTTGTACACTTTTTTCGCCCCTGCGAGCCGGAGCACAATCAATCGATACGTGAGCCTGTTCTAAAGACTGAGTGCGCCTCTCGATAAAGGCAACGAGCTCCGTGTAGGTAGGGCTCGCAGCCCTGCTCTCACGCGATATCTCCCAACCTTCTCGACTCAATGGATCCAACTTCCGAATCACGCAATGTATAATCCAANACAGTCCATGAATCACTACAGTTTTCGATTTTATAGTCCATAATGCCTATTCCATCAATTCACTTCACCCTCACTTTTCTTGTCCTGATTTAATTTTACTTAAACATTCTTCAGCCTGCGACTCGGTAGGTAATCGAATAAGCTTGACCACGGGGCGTACGAAAACCGATTTTGATGTCTTTAAGGTAACCACTCGTACCAAACCATCTTTTCCTGGATGAACCTGCAGTACTCATGCCAATGGCCACTAAGCTGGTGGAGCAAGCTCGTCCTTAACCAATACGACGTCCCCCTGTTCGAAGTTTGGAGCCTGCTTAAGCCACTTATTGCGCTGTTGAAGCTGATTCAACACCTCTTTTCGCCAACGAGACCAAAATGAGTTTCGGATATTAACAATCTGCTTCCAGCGATGATTCAAACTAGTGGAACAATGTGACTTATCGTACGGCTCAGGATACGACAGCAAGGCAGATCCGACCAAAAAATGTCCAGGAGTCAACGCCAGATGATCCAAAGCGTCTCCACTAAGAGTACAGAAAGGACGTAAATTTAAGCACGCCTCTATACGAGCTGCAAGCGTTGATAGCTCCTCGAAGGTCAAAGTGGCGCTTCCCATTGCACGGCGAAGATGAAATTTAAAGCTGCGCACTGCTGCTTCCCACAAGCCCCCGAAATGCGGGGCGCGAGGAGGGATGAATTTCCATGACGTGCCTTTCAGTGCCAGATGACTTGCGACTTCTCTGATAAACTTTGAAGAGACTGAAAACATTCTATTGAGCTCCACCGCCACCCCTCGGAAATTCGTTGCGTTGTCGGAGTAGATCACAGAACAGCATCCTCTACGAGCCACGAACCTTGAATAGGCTACCAAAAATGCCCCCGTTGATAGATCCGACACAATCTCGATGTGGACTGCTCTAGTCACAAGACAAACAAAAATTGCGATATAGCCCTTTGTAGCTTTTGCTCCTCGACCTCTCGAAAATAACACCGGTACAGGGCCCGCGTAATCTACGCCTGCAGATGCAAAAAGGACGCTGCGGCTCCAGTCGTATTGCTGGCAAAGGGGCCATCTGCTGCTGAGTGCGTTGCTGAGAAAACCGCAGACACCTCACACAGCGATGAAAAACGCCGGATACCACCCGTCGACCCTGAATTATCCACAGCGAACGGCCAATATGAGACAACATCAGTTGAGTGCCCCCATAAAGTGTAAGAGCGTGGACCTCTTCGATGAGTCGTCTCACTAACAAACTTCTGCCTGGCAAGATCACTGGATGCTTCTCTTGAAATGATAGTGACGATTCCTGGAGCCTGCCCCCGACTCTAATAAGGCCCTGATGACATACGAAGGGTGTCAGACGTGCCAAGGGTGACGATCTCGGAAGCACCTGATTCCGCAACAAAATTTTTTTCTCATTAGCAAACCAGTACGATTAAATTGCGCGATAACAAGCAAGACGAGCCCAAGTATACTCTCCAGCTGTCAGCTTACCAAGGCCTCTTTTCCCCCCGGCATGTAACCAACGTCCACAATACCTTAAAATTCTAAGTATTCGTGAGAAACTTGAATATTTCTCAAGCTTGGTTACCACATTCAACCCCTCGTCGGAGTGCGCCACACATACAGCAACTTCAGCCTCCCTCTGCTCCACCAATAACGATTCCGCACGATCACCGACGTCGAGCATTGGCCATTCTGAACTTGATAGAACCAACCAAGCAGGTCCCCTCCACCTGAGATCATGCGTTGAGAGCTGAGCCGGCGTGACTCCTCGAGTAGCGCAGTCTGCAGGATTCTGAGCCGAACGGACGTGATGCCATTGTGCCTGGGGAAGCGATGATACTATCTCGCTAACACGGTTGGCAACAAATGTCTGCCAGCGAGACGGGTGCGAGGCCAGCCAATCCAAAACCACCCTTGAATCTGTCCATAAGTGAATTTCGTCCGGCGGTCTTCTCAACCGAGCCAGGGTACCTCCAATTAAGCGAGCCAGCAGATGAGCACCACATAATTCAAGCCTAGGAAGTGATTGCACCTTGACTGGTGCAATCTTTGTCTTTGCTATTAATAAAGTAGACGAGCATCCGGGTAGTACAGCATATATTGCTGCCGCATATGCGCGCTTGGAAGCGTCTGCAAAGCCATGCAAAGTCCATCCATCTGTTTCGGCCCCTCCAATCCACCTCTGTATTTTGATCTTAGTAAGATCTCGGAGCAACGATCGAAAACCAGACCATTTCTTACACAGCTCTCCAGGCACGCGATCGTCCCAATCGACCCCTGAAAGCCAAACATCCTGTAACACAATTTTCGCTGTAATCAATACAGGGGCCAGCCAACCCATAGGATCAAATAATCGTGAAATATCTGAAAGAATTCCTCTTTTGGTCAGCTCCGATCCAGCTGATGCCCATTCAATTCTTAAATCAAAGACGTCGTCCCTTGGCTGCCACAAAAGTCCCAGCGCAGATACACTCTCCTCGACTTTGAACGCAATTTCAGAGTCAGCCAGCGAGTCCAAGCCTCCCAACAGCGCAGCATCGTTGGCTGCCCACTTACTCAACAACATGCCAACCGATTTCAAAACCGTGATGAGCTGATCCCTGCAGCGTAGAGCAGACCCCACGTCGTCAGCTCCGCCGAATGCATCGTCGACATACATCTGATGACGTAGGATGATTGCCGCTTCCGGATATGCACCACCCTCGTCATGAGCCAGCTGCTGGAGAACTCTGAGAGCCAAATACGGCGCCGAAGCGGTGCCATACGTCACGGTTGTTGCCCTGTAGTCTTGAATAGGTTGAGAGCGATCCGGCCTCCAAACTATTCGCTGCCAATCGATATCATCATGATGCACTAAAATTTGACGATACATTTTTGTTATGTCAGTCACAAAAACACATTTAAAAAATCTCCAGTTACTAATGACGACTGTTATATCCGATTGGAGCTTCGGCCCTGGCAAGAGAAAGTCATTTAAAGACTGACCCGACGATGCCCGCTGTGAGGCGTTAAAAACTACACGAATTTTATCCGGGTTCCCTTGGCGAAAAACGGCATGGTGTGGCATGTAGTACGACGATTTATTACTATCATGCTTTGGAACTGGCTCCATATGCCCTAAACTAATGTATTCGCCAATGAATTCGCGATATGCTTTCGCGAGACAAGCATTTTTGTCACGTCTGACCTCGGATCGCGCCAAGCACGCAATTGCAATATCGCGAGAGTTCAACGAAATTGGTTTTTTCGAAAAAGGCAATCGAACAATATATCGACCCTCTATGTTTCGAGTGTGAGTAGACACAAACAATTCCTCACAGTAAAGATTTTCAGGAGACAACGGCTTAGGCGCGTCAATCTCTTCGATCTCCCAAAACTTAGATAACAAACTCGACAGGCTGTGCTCTACCGAAACGTTTAGCACGCGCACAGTTTCTTTGCTAACAGAGAGCGGCCCCGATGATTCACCGGTCAAAATCCAACCGAATATAGTGTTTTGTGCTAGTGGTGTACCTCGAGGTCCCTTTATCAATCCATTCAACATTATTGACGCATATATGTCTGCCCCAATTATACAATCTATCCTTTGTTGTTTATAAAAATACGGATCCGCCAACACGAGCCCTTTTATATGCGGCCACTCAGCTCGCACAGTACATCTACCAGGACTGTATCGAGTGAGCGACCTCATAACTAGCATGCGAACATCGAAAGAGGCTCTACTTGTGACTGGACGAATCGCTACCGTCGATTCACCTATTGGTTTCGTTTCGCTTTCCCCAAAACCAACGACTGAGCACGACGACGGCAGTCCTCTAATACCAAGATCCGCGATAACCGACTCTATAACAAAACTTCTCTGAGCCCCGGGATCGATTAGAGCTCGAACTTCAATTGTGCTTCCGTGCTCCGCGACAAGAACGACTCGAGCCATTGCCAACAATATAGAAGCACTTACAGGAGCGACGTTAACCAAAATCGAGTTCGACATCCCGCTTGATCCGAAATCACGACCACCACCACCAGGCTTATGTGCACCAAAAGACCCGATATCATCTGATTTTGTAGGCTCTGAATGTAGCAGTGTATTATGCTTCGCTCCACAAGACAAGCATCTTTTCTCAGAAGGACAGTTTTTTAAAAAATGTGAGTCATAAAGACAATTCAAACATAATCTTGACCTTTTGCAGACATAAAATCTTTTCGGCTGAGACAGTCTCTCAAATTGAGGACACTTATGCAACAAATGACTCTCTTTACAAAGAACACACGATACTACCGATCGTTTTTTTGTTTTCGATTCGCTTTGAGACTTCCCGACCTTTTCAGTAGATACATTCGCCGATATTTGTTTATTTTGTCCTTTTGAAGGTTGTACACTTTTTTCGCCCCTGCGAGCCGGAGCACAATCAATCGATACGTGAGCCTGTTCTAAAGACTGAGTGCGCCTCTCGATAAAGGCAACGAGCTCCGTGTAGGTAGGGCTCGCAGCCCTGCTCTCACGCGATATCTCCCAACCTTCTCGACTCAATGGATCCAACTTCCAAATCACGCAATGTATAATCCAATTATCGTAATGATTAACTGGACATTCGAGATCTTTTAATGCACGAACTGATTATTCAGTTTTATCCAAAATTTGAATCAAATCAGGCAAATTTCCGGGTTTAACAACAGGTAAATTTATTAAATTTTCCAAATGATTAAATAAACGTATTTGAGCATTGTCGAATCTACGTACTAATTTTTCCCATGCAATGTCAAAATTTGAGTCCGTTATATCAATGCCTTTTAATCTTTGCTGCGCTGAGCCCTGTACTACCGATAACAAGTGTTGCAATTTGACAGCCTTGGGCATTTCGCGTTTTATTACGAGCGAGGTAAACAGCTGCTTAAACGATTCCCACTCCTCGTGTTTACCAGAAAACGTTGGTAGCGACAGAGGAGGAAAATTTACTTTTTTGGTATTACTTGATCTATGATCAACACGAGGTGAACTTTCTAAATCAATTATGTGATCATTGAACTCACCCAACGCGTCAGTATATGCTTCAAACACTTGATCAGCTATTTGCTTTTCATAATACTCATGAGAGAGCAAGATTTTTTCATCTGCTTGTATAATTGCGTGTTTCTTTTTAAAATCGGCAAGATCCATATCTAACTGTGTAACGCGTGCACGAGTTTGCCCCAACGTCATATTGGCTCTCCCTTTCTTTTTGAAATTCGCGAAGGCATATTTTATCTTTTTTCCAAGCGTGACCTGATCAGTGTACCACTTTTCCGATATTCTCTTCAAAATTATTTCAACAGTCACAGAAAAATCAAGACAAACTAGACAAATACCAATATCACCTTGCAAAGTTCGACGATTCAACGAGAAAGATAAGCTGATACCTCTAGACTGTGTATACCTGGTTTGTAGTCGCCGTCGCAAGCCCCCCTCTCACCTCTCGCTCAGCCTTTTAGCTTTTGATGAACGCAAGCTGTGCGTTACAGTGAGAAGACGAAGAAAAGGCTATCAACACATGACTCCACACCCCTCTCCGCCCGGCAGGAAAGCGGCAGAAGAAAAGCCCGAAATCGTCGTCCGAGCGTCGAGAGTGGGAGCCGCTTTGTAAAGGCTGCGCGACAGTGGCTCTCGATGTAAACACCAACTTCTCGATGGTCTCAGCTACCTCTCCCTTCCTCGAGCAACACTTGATACTAAAAGCAAATCGTACGAAAACAAGGCAGAAACGTGAATTTAAGAGAAATAACATATAACAAAAATTCATAATATGCAATGTGTGCAACTAAACCACGCTCTGCTACCAAAATGTAAGTGGCATCTCGACCAATTTTTTATTGACAAAAAAAAAGTCATTGAGACGTAGCACTAAGCTAATAAATTAAATAACCAAATAAAATCAGCAGTGGAAGCGAATTGTTTTGGTGTTAATAATATTTATTGAATCAACGGCTATTCACAATATTTACAGAGCAATTTGAATATAATTTAGATTTAATGAACAATAGATAAACGTGAAAAGTAAAAACGAATAAGTTCTGTCTTATGTAAAGCGAGCGAGAACGAACAAAAATAAGAGTCGATACAAAATACCTGTGACCATATAGAAGCCAACCAAGACGATTAGAATTTAAAAAAACGACATCGAAAAAACGAGCAATTAGTTGACTTATACAAAGATCTCAATTTACTGAAGCGATGTTAACAGGTCGAAGTCTCAAAGGCGAGAGAGCCAGCAACGCCTCGTAAGTGCCGTCGAAGCCGCGATCTAGCCGCCACTAAGGGGGGGAGAATTTTGTTCCAATGACAATACTAACAACAAACTATACTTACTTATTCCCTTAATCGTACAATAGCAGCCTGGATGTCGCGCAATTTAAAACCTCAACAAGTCAAACACGAATCCAAACAGGGGGTAACTATTATAATTCTAATCTCTGCCTTGGTGTCCTTGATTATTACCAGGATTAAAATTAGCATTCCTTTGAGTGTAATAATCATAAGGATTTTCGTTATTTTATTGTCCGAAATTATTCTGATAATAATCCTTCATCTTCCATCAAGGCTTTTTCAGCACCGCTTAGCAGTAGGTTTACATAATTATAATATTCACCAACCAATTGGCCTTGTCGTTGGCGCCCTTCCTGTAGCTGAGTTTGATAGTAAGCAACGGTTTTTCCTATTGCATATCTTTTTTTTAAATTTGTTATAAATGCTTCGAGGTTTTCGAAATCTTGGCCACTTACGCTTATGCGTGTGGCACCTCGTAGATTCTGCAATACTGCTCTTTTATATAAATCTTTTTGATCATCCCTGACCCAGCTTTCTCCATTTCTAACATCTTGTATATAATCCTTCAGTAAAATATTTTTTCCATCGAATATAGGAATGGATTTAATTGCATGCTGAAATGAGAAGTTGGCATTAAGAGACTCCATCAGCGCTTCGGCTACTGTGATATCGGCATCATCGTTTCCATTGCCCATTTTCTTAGTTGTGTAATACCTTACGTGCGTTTTTTTTTCCTCCTTTCATATTTTGTATTTATATATATATTTTTTTTTAATAAGTTTTTTTTTTTCTATTCTTTATGTGTGTAATACTAACAAAAAAAAATATACTACTATTTGTTTTGGTTATTTGTTTTGGAAATATATTCTATTAAATCCTTGACATTTATCGCAGAAGACATAAGTAATAAAGAAATAATTGTATGTATATCTATATATGTATATATCTGTGTATTTATTCGTGTGTGGATGTGTATGTCTTTAATGTGAGCGTTTGCTTAACGCATGCAAGTGCAATAAGTTTGCTTTAATTTTTATAGGTATACGATAAGTGTACTATGTGTATGCCCAAAAACTAAAGTGAGAGAGTGTAATCGAGCACGCTTATATGATATCATCTGCTTTAAGCAAGGGAGTATACGGCGCAGGGATTTCTAATGTGGCATGTGTAGCTATACATACAAATTGCTACGCGAGCATCAGCTAGTGCGCGGTGTAATATTGAAAGGCTCTTTCTGTACGAGAGTATCTGACTTAACTTAACACTTTTTCCTCTGTAAGCAAGAATGGGCTCGACGGTCACGGTTTAAATACCGTATTAATAATTTTTTTATATATTCGTATGTATATGAGTAATCTCCTGCCTATGCGTTTATATGTTCTTGAGTGCCTTTAAGAAACTCTTTTTTCGCGAAAGCAATTAATTCATCAAATTGTGTATTTAATCGAATTTTAAAATTATCGCATTTCCGCTGAACATTAATTTCTGAATTATAAAAATTATTTTTCTGAAACGTACTTACTACTTGTTTTTCGATTTTTTTGTTTTTTGATAAATTACTGTTTAATGTATCACAGTTATAGTAATTTCGTAACTGATTATTAATGAAATCTAATTTTTTTTCAAGAAGGTTTTTCTCTCTTATAAGCTCCTGCATAAGCAATTTCGTACCACTTGTCTTTCCTTTTTTATTACTCGCAAAATTGTTTGTTGGTGGTTTCATGAAATATTATTTTATAAACAATTGTGGGTATATAAGTGAAATCAATAATTATATTAAATCTTTCCTCCATTTTTTTAAGAATTCTTCTTCTACTAACACTATTACGTGAAAATTTGTCTGTGTATTTGTATTAGTTATTTTGATAGACCGCTTTAAATAGCAGATCTAGGGTAAAGAGTGTCTGCTATTTCAGCAGGACTAATGGGGATGAACCTTTGTGGTTAGCAGATTCAGGGTAAGAAGAAAAAGACCGCTCTGGTTAGCAGATCTTAGGTATAGAATGTTCGCTATTTAAACAGGACAAGAGGGATTAACCACTCTGGTTAGCAGATTCAGGGTAGGAACAGTGTATTTGTTCTGTCTTGTAAGCGTGTAGTATAAGAGATCACTATTTTCTTATTTTTCTGTTATCATTTAAAACACAACATTATCTTATTATTTGTTTATTTTTTTTGTTATTTTAATGACAGTTAACACTTATTTATTATTCCGTTCATTTATTAATGAAGTATTATATTCATTATTTTCTTTATTTACTTTTTTTTTTAATTTTTTTTTTTTTAGTTATAACGAAGTACCGCACATACCATGCTATCCGCAAAAGCACAGCATATAAGCGTCCACGCACAGTGTTCTATATGGGGTATTAAGCGTCATTCATTAACGTGCTTTATTAAATGGTGTTTGGTGTTTCTAAAGAGAAAGATAGTAATAAGAGAATATATAATAAATGAACAAATAGCTTGAGACCATTAACCATGCTCTGCTATAATTTTGTTGAATAACAATTAATGTCATTTAAGTTTGTGTTCAGCTTCAAACCAAAAACTGTGGACTACAGTCTTACGCTCCTTCACAGGCTGCGGGACAGCAAATAGTCCAACTATTTGTTTGTTTAAAAAAGGAAGCAAGAAATAAAGAGTTAAATATAATAGCCAGGTTAACTTACCTTTCTTTCCACTACAAAGTAATACTGGCAACTCTGCTTTAATTAGTAATTCGGATGACCAATTCGAATGACTTGTACTTCTTTACGATGGATTTATAATTATTTATTTTATAATAACTTAAGGTCCTTTTCTAATAAGCTTTGTATCACTTTAGTTTATGTTACTTGTATACATATAAAAAGAAACAGAGAAGAGACGGAACGTCTGGTCAATCTTTTATTATTAGTTATTCACGTCTGCACTTGATGAGCAGCAGCGGGCTACTAACTAAAACGCCGCGCAAAGAAATGCACCTTGCACGAAGTTTTAGTTAAAACTTATTCTTCTTATTTGCTATGGGGCCGGTTCTTGCTGACTTCATGTGTTTAAGCTTCATGCTTTGCTTCAGTTGTCACTTGACACTTCCAAGAGCCACAAAGTACACAGTCAGCTTTGTTAGATGACAACTCTCGTTAAGTATGACTCTGTAAAAAGTCTTAAAATTTGATCACTAAAAATCAAATATACCAGGGTGGAATGTAATAAAATTAAAAATTAATTAATTCACGCAAGGAATCGCCTAACAATTATTATTATTATTATCATCATTATAATCTTTATCATCACAATCATCATTATCATCATCATTATTATTCCCGTCATCATCATCATTATTAACAACATCATCATCATGATATTGAATATGAAAATCTTCATCATTATCTCCATTATTATATTGATTATTAATATGATTATCTTTTTCTTCAGTAACATCATCAATATGATCAAAATCATTATCATTATAATCGATATTATTGTTATTATTATCAGTATTTTTATTATTGTCATCAATATGGTTATCTTCTCTATCATCAACATTATCTTTATTTTCGACATCACAATCATAATCATTATTATCGTCATCATCATTTAAATTATTATTATTATTATTATTATTA
>NW_019379643.1:0-90018 GCF_000648655.2 Copidosoma floridanum
CTCTCCTCGTAGGCGCACATTCGGTATACCCCTTCCACGCGTCTCCAAAATGTGCGCCTACATGGACATTTCCACGCGAATCCACTCTTCTCATACCCCTACCGTGCTTCTCAAATAAAAAAAAAAATGTGCGCCTGGTTCGGCCGCTTGGCCGCGGCGGGGCGCTCGAACCACTGGAAAAAAGTGGGCACACTTTGTAGCATGGCAGTCAGCAATCTCCCTACTAATCTCTGGTTCTAGTCGAGTCAGCTGCTTCCTAGTGTTAAAGCACAGCTTTCAGACCATTTTTAACATCGTTTGGAGTGTTTCCATCTTCTGTATTATGAGACCACCTATACCCAATAATTCCCCCCCCCCCATGCCGTGTGGCTTTTGTTCTACCCCGGAACCGCGTTAGCATTATTTCAGGGTGGAGCCACCAGAGAGAACATCGTATCTCACAGCATAAACGAGCAAGCTCGCCACCAATTGCTAGAGGTGCCAATGCTCGCGAGTCCTGAAAATGACTCGGGGTCCCTGACGACTGGCACCCTTGTCTAGCTCTCCTTCGTACGCTGCATTCTTTGCAAGCGCCACTAAATGCTTGATGCTTTCCCTGGCAGATAAGTATATTCACTCAGAGCAGCATGGGTCCACATAAGCCTAACCTCCTACTAAAGGCTTTTTTTACCTTAGATGCGCCCTTATTAAGCCTTTTTTCCGGCCTCTTCTAGCGCTGTTCTAAATAAAGAGCAACTTTCACTGCCGGCTTCGTCCTTGTTGGACAGAGGAAACACCGTGCTGGGCCTGGACACTCTTTCTTGCGGTGGTTGCAGCTTCCATACCGGAAGCAAAGCTTGGACCTATCTCCTTCTTTGCAGTTGCCTGAGACATGTTCATACCCCAGGCATTTGTAACATCTTGTTACTCCGATTCTTCTCCGGATTTGGCAGCTTACGAAGCCGACTCTCAGTCTGCCTACTTTTTTCACTTGTCTTGCTGTGGGTTTATCTGCCGTTATAAGCGCCATTCTCTGACCTCTGATATTAAGTTTAAGAAGTGTCACTCTGACCTTCGAGCTATGTTGCCCGAAGGTTTTCAGAAAAGCCTACTCAAGCTCTTTTTCTTCAACCATATGATCCAGGTCTCGAACCTTGAGTGTCACCTTTTTGCTGCCTATTACCACCGTTCCTTCTCCAGCTACCGACTTTTCAACTAGCTGCGAAAATGCAAGTGCATCCTTCACCCCTTTAGCTTTTATTAGCATGTCTCCTTTTTTGGTAGTGACAACACTTTGGACCGCTACATCAGCCTTGTCCGGGTCAAAATTCGCCTTTATTGACTTACGCATATTAGCAAAAGTCTGCCCTTCGGCCACCTTTACCAATACTTTTGTTGTCGCATCTACTCTGTTTTCCTGGCCTTTTTGGTTTCTCGACATAACCTCTTCTTGTCGACCTCTGCCTGTTCTCTTCTTCTTAGAGAGCACAGCTTGTTGGCGCTTTTTAGGGCTGTCTAACGAGCTCCTGTTCCTCTTAACTCGTTCAATTTCCTTGAGAGCAGTGTTCAGGGATCTTTTCTTAAAATGCTGTCAGAAAAATTATCTCTCCTATATTACTTGTACTGCAGGGATTCGAAGCACTGCTTCCAACTCTTCGTCAGTATTTCTTCTTCGAAAGAAAATACATTCCTGTCAACCTCAGCTGCTTTCAGGTGTTACAGAGCAGCTTTGAGGCCCTCTTTAACGATGATCGCTGTATTCGCATACTTTTCGTTTATAGCTCCGATCGTGTGCTCAATCTCCCTTGTTGCTGAATAATCTTTATTAATCTCTTGCTGTCGTTTCGCACTTAGCTCAGCTCCATTTCTTTCTAAAGAGGCTAGCTCCTCCTAGGTCTAGTAGCTAAAAATAGACACGTTGCTGCCCTCACTAACGTCGCTCCCAATGCTTTAAAGGCTTGCTCTTCGTCCTTTATTCCAGCAAGACAAGCGGCCGGCACATAGTCTTACGGCAGGCGCAGACAACCCAAAAAAACGAGCTAGCGTATACAAGGCACTGAAAAGTGCCACCATGTAGCCTCCTCAGTAGTAGTAAGCCTAGATTAGTCGGCCCACCACGTCTTTTTTGTTTATGAGGCGTACAGCCATATCAGATGTAGTTACCCAGACTTACCTGGGCCTCAACATCCGGCTTCACCCGCCGCCAGGCCTCCAACGCAAATTCGGGAAAGGCCCCACCACCTGCAACCCGGAACAATCCGTAAGTATCCCTGTGTTTGTTTAGTGAGAGTGTGATGGTAATGGTATAGTGGTAGTGGTAGTGGCAGTGATAGTGAGAGTGACAGTGGCAGTAGCAGTGGTAGTGGTAGTGATGGTGGTGGTAGTTGTAGTAGTAGTTTTTTTTTTTGTCGACGGAGGGGAAATTTATTGAGGCACACCACAGGGACAGTAGTAGTGTGGGACTCGATGGATTTTTTTTATTAGACCACCCATACCCACTAAACCCCCCCCCCATGCCGCGTGGCTTTTGTTCCACCCCGGAACCGCGTTAACATTACTTCAGGGTGGAGCTACCAGCGAGACCATCGCGTCTTACAGCATTAACGAGCTAACTCGCCACCATTTGCTGCAGGTACCAATCCTCTCGAGTCCTGAAAGGGACTCATGATCCCTGAAGATTGGCACCCGTTCTCTGGCGCTACAACATTTGATGCTTTCCCATGCTGCTGCCTAAAGGGCAGCCTCAGCGTCCCGCGCGGTAGCTTCCTCCTCTTCCTTCTTGCGATGGACCACTAACGTGACGTAACCGTTCACCGCCCTCCATCTCTCTTCGGTGCGAAGCATCTCAAAAATGATGTTTTCAGAAGTGGGTGTCACGCCGAGCTTGTCCACCAGTTGCTGGCGCTCACGGTGCCATCTCTCGCACACGAAAAACGTGTGTTCGATGGTATCATCCAACGCGGGGCAGTAAACACATCTGGGGGATGCTTTCACCAATATACGATGGAGATAGGCATCGAACTGACCATGCCAAGAGAGAAACTGAGTGAGGTTATAATTCACCTCTCCGTGCCATCTCCTTACCCATGGTCACAGGTCCGGAATCAGCCGGTGCGTTCATCTACCCACTGCCGCCCGATCCCACTCCTGTTGCCACGTCGTCAACGTTTCCTCCCGCCTGTTGCCATCACTTTCTTTACCAGAGCCCAGGAATTTTCTTCGCCACTCCAGTGCAAGCAATACGACGGGAATCGTTCGTGCTATCACCATAACAGCAGCAGAGGAAACCGAGTGGTAGGGGCAAGCGATCTTTAGAGATCCGATGCGCTGCACCGAAATGAGGCGCTCTCAGACGTCCCATCTCGCAACCGCATCCGCCCACACCTCCACGCCGTACAACAGGATCGAGTTAGAGACTGACGACAGAAGCCGTCTTTTTGCTTCTCGCGGGCCCCCAACGATCGGCATTAACCGTGTTAGCGCTCCCGCTATCTTGGCAGCTTTGTCGGCTGCTCTCTTGATGTGCTCCCAGAAGGTGAGCCGTTAGTTGACCTTGACCTCCAGGTAGTGCACAACCGGGCTTGCGCAGATTGCCTCACCCGTAACGTTTAGGCGAAAGTCCCCTCCGAACCACCTTTGCCTGGTAAAGACGACCATCTCCGTCTTGTCGATCGCAAGTACAAAACCGTGATCCCGTAGCTACTCCGACACTATCGCGACCACTTACCGAATTTTGCGCTTGGCCTCCTCTTGGGATCTCGCTGAGACGTACAGTGCTACGTCATCAGCAAAACCCGTCAGCTTGACCCTTGGAGACATTTCAAGGTGCAGAAGTTCATTATAGACTAGGTTCCATAAGTCAGGGCCAAGGGCGGAGCCCTGTGCGACTCTCGACGTCAGGAGCCTCTCTCTTGGTCCATTTTTCGTGCCGTATTGGAGCACACGATCCTGGAGATAGCTATCCAGTATCTTTCTAAGGTAGTCCGGTACATTCTGGTTCCTTAAAGCCCCCATTATATCAGACCATTTGGCTGAGTTAAAGGCGTTTCTAACGTCGAGAGTCACCAGGACACAGGCGCTTCTCGTCTTATGTGAGGGTTTCCATGTCTCCTTCACCGACTCAAAGCCTTCAGCCACAGCCAAGACCGTCGCTCGTCCCCCTTGAAGCCCGTACTTGTTGTCCGAGAGACTGACTTCCCCTCTTAGATGAGTTCGTGTCTAGCTCTCGAACATTTTCCCGACATTATCCAGCATGCACAAAGATCAAAGCGACAACGGGACCAAGGGGGCCGGTTTACCCTTGTCCAGAAGGATAAGCCTCTGGATCTTCCACCGTTTGCTGAACAGTCCGTTGCCTAAAGACGCATTAAACATGTCCAGCAACACGTGTGGTTCTTCCCGCGGCTTTCTCCTGAGGACTTCAAACGGCACTCTGTCCTGACCCGGGGCCTTGCGGCCCGGCGTCTCCGATATCACCGACCTCAATTTATCGAGGGTAAAGAGAGGCATGTCCTCTTGCCTCCTCTCGGGATACTCCAGGAAGAAACGAGAGACCACCCTCTCCAAGGAGGAAGGCCCCATCGGAAGGTCCATGCTACGCAGACTTTTTAGCGTGATTTGGTAGCCCAGGCCCCACGTACCTTTATCTACATCAGCGATGACTTCGTACCAGTATCGGTTTTTCCTCACCTTGATCGCCCTCACCAAAGCCTTTTTTGCATTCCTGTACGCGGCAACAGCTACCTCGACGTCTTCGGGAGTTCTGTGTCACTGTGCAAGACACCGCAGGTGCTGTGTCTCCCGACGCAAGTTTGCAATTTTCTTAGTCCACCAGTAGCACGAACGTCGACCCTTTCCAGCAAACCTTTTGGGCATACATGCATCGGACTATTTCATGACCCGTCTCATAGTGCCGCTCACGAGTGCCTCAACCTTTGCTGTATTAGTGATTTTGCTCAAATTAACAGGACTTACCATGGCTTCCTGCAGCAAATTACGATTAAGTTTAGCCACATTTTACCTGGTAGTACGCCTTCGGATTACTTCTTGTGACCTTTCTCTACAGTTCTCGTTTAACACAAAGCTGAAGTACTGGTGATAACTAGCCATATAGTCCTCCAGGACTAGCCAGTCAAACACCCGCGCCGCCATTTGTGACGGCACCAGCGTAAGATCGATGATCGTGCCCCGGTTTCCTGGCCACCCGAACGTTGCTGAACTACCAGAGTTCATGACCAGTGATGCCAGACGGGATGGTATTCCCCTCAAAGTAGAGTTCAGCACTCTAGAGGCTCGCAAGCTATAGGCTGGCGCAAGTATAGTACAGCTCGAAAGAGTCTCTACCCCAGTTCGCCTACTCCTACTTTCCCTCTTCCTGTGGTATATATATGGTTAACCCAAGCCTGCTTCACAGCTTATACATAACATCTATACCTCCTCCGCCGTGAAGCGCGGTAGCCGAGTGGGCTACATAGTTAATGTTTTGGCTGGTCATACCTTCGAATCGCAGGTGCGGTAATTTTTTTTTTTCATTCATTATTTCATTATTATTTTTTTTTTTTCTTTACAGTTACCACATTAAAATATTCATTACAATGAATTGATGGTGTTAAAAAATGCGTTAATAATTAATTTTGAACGTATTAATTTATATTAACGTTTTACAAATTTTAGCCATAGTTGCTGCCTACAAATTACTACAAAGCTTTCTGAAGCATAAGGGTCGCTATAAATTAGAAATAAATAACATCTGAAGCCCTTGATTATTAAAATCTGTCAATGAGCATCTAATCTTTATAACAATTATGCAATTTAGTATTATTAAACCTGTTCTTCGTAACTAGCTTAAATAATTAATGATGCATCTTTTTTTAAAAGGATTTTATTTATTGAAAGTAAGGTAACAATGTTTTTTACGTTTATTAAAAAAAAAAAGTCAAGTGTAGCATTTAATTACGTGTTTACATTTTATAAAGAACGAATATAAACATTTGACAATACATACCACAAAATTGTCATAAAATAAAACACTTCTATAGGGTGAAAAATTAATTTTATTACCATAGCTACAAAATGCAATTGCCACTTTGCGTACTTGAAACAACTTTGTGCATGGGCAGAAAATCGGCTCACGGGCGAAAAATATCACTTTACGCCCTCTGTAAAAAAATACACGACTTACTCGCAAACTGAAGTAATAATGTTTTAGTAGTAAGTGCACCAAAATTTTAAATTTGCCTTGAAACGTTTTGCATTAAAAAATATACAATTATTTTCAACAAATGTCACGTATACGTAAAATACGGATTTACTTGTGAGGTAGGTACTTTTTTTACAAAACTCCAGTTGCAAGTACACAAATATGAATGATTGTACAAAAATGAGAAAAGTTCGAGATAAAGTTTACTGGAATGAGGAAATTTTTTTTGGGAACACGTCTCTGGAAAATTTTTCGGAAAACCATCAATTCATTGTAATGAATATTTTAATGTGGTAACTGTAAAGAAAAAAAAAATAATAAAAAAATAAAGAAAAAAAAAGAATAAATAATCGCACCTGCGATTCGAAGGTATGACCAGCCAAAACATAAACTATGTAGCCCACTCGGCTACCGCGCTTTACGGCAGAGGAGGTATAGATGTTATGTATAAGCTCAAAGCTGTGAAGCGGGCTTGGGTTAACCATATATATACCACAGGAAGAGGGAAAGTAGGAGTAAACGAACTGGGGTAGAAACTCTTTCGAGCTGTACTATACTTGCGCCAGCCTATAGCATGCGAGCCTTTAGAGTGCTGACCTCTACTTTGAATGGAATACCGTCCCATCTGGCATCACTGTTCATAACGATAAGATCTAGCCTTGGGCCCATCTCTATCACCACCCGCCCCCTAGAGTCAGTTCTCGATTCCCGGCAAGCGATGGCCTTGGAGTTAAAATCATCGGCTAGGACCACGTTACCGTCTTCCCCACACACGCGAGCAGCATCCTTAAGTTTGGCAAGCCGCCCTTTAAAGACGCCGATCGAAATGTTAGGGAAAATGTAGCAGCTCACATAGTACACACTCCCACACCTGATCCACACGAACCCATTCCCGCCTCCGGTATCAGATACGGGGAACTTGTCGCTGCGAATCAGGATGGCCGCGCCTCTAGTCCTGTCGCAATACCAGCCTCGACCCAGTAGTGTGCGGGATGGGTCATTTATAAAGACCATGTCCATACCCTGCACACGGAAAAAATAGTCTAGCAGATCATGCACGGTCCTATTAAGATTTACTAGCAGGGTCACTGCCATTTCCCCGGTCCTGTTAGGTCCACCACACTGCCTCGCAATGTTTCTAAAACCCAGGCCCCTGCAGCAGCGCTCAACTGCGGGTCTCGGGCGCATCCTGCAGTTCACCCAGCCTAACCTGACGTAGTTCCTTTTATTAAGTATTGGGGCCACCGTCGCAGGTGCTTTGACGTAGGTTTTGCGGATCCCTCTGTTGAATCCAAAGAATAGCTGCACAGCCGTACCAGGGGCCGCTCCTCCGTCGAAGCAGCCCTTTATTGCCTCCTCAACGTCCTCCTTGGTCACCGTTGAGTCAACGTCCCTGATCTCCTAGGTCAGGCTCGGGGCGAGGGTTTTTACACCACCCGCGTCTGCTATAACACTCTGTAGTGCCTCGGCGAATACATCGCGGCGCTCAGGCGCCGTGTTCCTCAGTTCAATGGGGACACCTCCCGCCCTCGTCTCCCTGATAGATCCCACGTCCACCCCGAGTCTAGCTACGTCGACCTCCTTCATCAGGGCCAGGACCTCGGCATAGTTTTGCCTTCTGCTGGTACAACCAAAATCGCCTCGGGCCTGACCCTGCGGCGCCTCTTCTCGGCGACTTTAGGGGGAGGGGGTAGCCCTTACCCCCAAGGAACTAAATCCCCTCAGCCTTTTCTTTTTTCCTTACCACTCAGCTTGTTTGGCTGGACCATCAGCCGCATCACCCTCTGTATGCGGCTGAGGACCTGACCCTTTTCCTTTTTTAGGGCCTTTTCAGGCGTTTGTTTTCGGCTCGGGGTCTCTCCCCCTTGTCCTCACTTTCTCTTTGCTCATGTTTTTGACCTCATCTGTGTGCCGCTCAAGGGCAGCTCGTCCACTTCCCCAAGTATTGCCTGAAAACGCTTAAGAACGCCTATAGCAGTCACCACCAATACGATGTTGGCTTATATGGGGCCTACCGTGTTGGGGTGCTTCACTACAAGCGCGCTTAGCTGCTGCATTGCTTTCACGAGGTCGTCGAATGCTGCATGGGAAGCCATGGTAGATTCCGACCCCTGATCCGGCGTCTCCACACCATTTTGGTCAGAAAATTTCCTCTCGTCACTCACTCCTTTGACTCCTTCCTTGGTTGCGTTGATATGTATAATAATATATCAATAGCAGTAGCAGTAGTAGTAGTAGTAGTAGTAGTAGAAGTAGTAGTAGTAGTAGTAGTAGTAGTAGTAGTAGTAGTTGTTTTTTTTTAATTTTTTGTTAAGGAAGGGTAAATTCATTGAGGCACACCGCAGGGACAGCGGTAGTGTGGGACTCGGTGTTTTCTTTTTATTAGACCACCCATACTCACTAAAACCCCTGCCCCCCAAGCCGCGTGGCTTTTATTCCACTCCGGAACCGTGCTAATACCGGTGCATCCATCAAGGTCCCCTTTAATTTGTTAAACTATTCCTGCTGCTTCCTTTCACATTCCCACGCTTTCTTTTTACGCAGTAATTGAACTAGCGGGATCTTTGTTTCCGAATCACGATCGATAAATCGGCTATACCACCCGACCATCCCATAAAATCGGCGCAAGTGCTTAACATCCTTAGGGGCGGAACACTTCAGTACCGATGCAACCTTATCGGGATCGGGCTGCAACCCGTCCTTATCCAAGATAAACCTCAAATGAGTAAGTTACGATGAACAGAACTCGTATCTGTCAAATTTAATCGCTAATTCGGCCCCCGTTACTTAACGCATGACTATTTCTAAATAACGCAAGTGTTTGTCAAAATCGTCTGTCACTACAGTTATATCGTCTAGATACCCGAAAACGTTTGGCTACAAGTTCGGCCCGAATAAGGCGTCACTGAGTCGCTGAAACGTCATCGGTGCATCAGTCAGGGGCTTACACTGAGTTCATGTAAAACGAGATATACTCATCATAAGTAACACTAGGAACACAACCTCATAACGTGGAAAATCCTTCATGACAATGGATCCTGTTATTATCATTCCAACTATCTTGCATCTTTCTTTCTGCGTTTCCACCACTGTTCAATATCTAAAATGATGACTTTTTTGTCAATATAGACCTGAAATCAGAAATTTGTATGAATAAAAATTATAACTATCTGTTCTCTGGAAACAGATTACGGGATGGTTTTGTGATGATACCCTGTTCCCTTGTCTTCAAACGACCTGTGAAGGGAGTTCCGTCTCTTTCTTTTTCTTCCTTGATCCTCTCTCATCAAAGTCCAGCAGTAGTCAGCTAACAAATTAATATCCCAACGGCCTTGATATTTCTTCATCTTCTTCATATCCTGATGGAACCTCTCTCCTTGCTCCTCGCTGAAATCTCCAAAATTCTCTGGAAATTCATCTAAATGAGAATTGAGAAAATAAAGTTTGTAATTCATATTAAACTCCAACTTACCGTAGTTTGTAACAAATTTTGCAACTTTCTTTTTGTAATCATGTCTCTTGTTATTACCTATAAAATTTTCGATAATTTGTTAGAAACTTTGCTAAGCAGATTTTTCAGGACCTGTCATTGTAACGAATCAAGGTTCCCTCAACATTTTTCGTATCTGAGGTCTATCAAAATTTCTTCTTTCAACTTGGCATCTAAAATTTGAGGAAATTTTTGGCACAAATATTGGAAGCAATTTTCATTTTTATCAAGTGCCTCGACGAATTGTTTCATCAGTCCAAGCTTGATGTGAAGTGGGGGAATTAAAATTTTTGAAGGTTCAACGAGTGGCTTAGCGATGATGTTGTGTGTTCCTGTTTGAAATTTCAGTCTTTGATCCCACTTTGATTTTTTCAAATGGTTTTTGCGATCCCTACTATCCCATAAACAGAGATAGAAGGGTGTCTTGGTGAATCTCGATTGTTATCCCATAATCATGTATAAGATTTTGAGATCACCACACACAAGCCAGTTGTGCTCTGAATAATAAAAATTTTCAAAAGTAATTTTAAATTCATGTATTTCTCTTTCAACTTGGTTGAGTGAGCGATCGGCACCGCTGTGAATACATTCTTATTATTGAGCAACACTGTTTTAAGCTCTGGGTTGACGAGTCGATAAAGAGCCTCCAATCTTTAGACTTGTATATATCAGGCTTCAGTGTATTAATGAGTCCTTTAACGTTATTATAGTAGACTAGCTTACCTTTTTCAGTCTGTTCTTCAACAAAGTATTCACGGAAACTCTTTCCTCTATCTCTGTAGATAGTTGATTTAACATGATGTGTTAGCATATCCCTCCTCTTCAGATCTGAAGCTAAATATACTGCCGCGTCTTTAGGGAGTCCTATATTTCTTATCAAGTCATTCAATGCTTTTTGTGTATACAATATAATAAGCTTCTTTCTATCATTGTGTAGTTTAAAGTCGCAGATTCCTCTTCGTCCTCGGGTTCATCTTCGTCGTCAGAGCTATCTGATTCATTGCATCTGTCATCCTGTTTACTCAAATCATCACCCCTGTTATCAGTTTTTGACTGACTCACCGGGGAGGGTACATTTTTATTCTGTTTCCTATTAATTGGATCGGATTCAATCGCTCTCGTAACTGATAAAATATCCGCGTATACTATTTTACTATTATTTTTCAAGTTGAACCCAAATACTTATGTATTTCAAAAGTAATATTGCCTTTCATCTTGGAGCTTTCTCCAACAGGTCGGTTGTTTGATTTTGAGTTGAATCTCTTCTCTTTGCTCTTTTGCAGCTTTCCAGTACGTGAAGATAAATTTCCAGAGAATTTTGGGGATTTCAGCAAGGAGCAAGGAGAGAGGTTCCATCAGGATATGAAGGAGATAAAGAAATATCAAGGCCGTTGAGATATTAATTTGTTAGCTGACTACTGCTGGACTTTGATGAGAGAGGATCAAGTAAGAAAAAAAAGAGACGGAACCCCCTTCACAGGTCGTTTGAAGACAAGTGAACAAGGTATCAGCATAAAACCATCCCGTAATCTGTTTTCCGAAAACAGATAGTTATAATTTTTATTCATACAAATTTCTGATTTAAGGTCTATATTGATAAAAAAGTCATCATTTTAGATATTGAACAGTGGTGGAGACGAAGCAAGAAAGATGCAAGATAGTTGGAATGATAATAACAGGATCCATTGTCATGAAGGATTTTCCACGTTATGAGGTTGTGTTCCTAGTGTTACTTATGATGAGTATATCTCGTTTTACATGAACTCAGTGTAAGCCCCTGACTGATGCACCGATGACGTTTCAGCGACTCAGTGACGCCTTATTCGGGCCGAACTTGTAGCCAAACGTTTTCGGGTATCTAGACGATATAACTGTAGTGACAGACGATTTTGACAAACACTTGCGTTATTTAGAAATAGTCATGCAGTGAGTAACAGGGGCCGAATTAGCGATTAAATTTGAGAAGTACGAGTTCTGTTCATCGTAACTTACTTATTTGAGGTTTATCTTAGATAAGGACGGGTTGCAGCCCGATCCCGATAAGGTTGCATCGGTACTGAAGTATTCCGCCCCTAAGGATGTTAAGCACTTGCGCCGATTTTATGGGATGGTCGGGTGGTATAGCCGATTTATCGATCGTGATTCGGAAACAAAGATCTCGCTAGTTCAATTACTGCGTAAAAAGAAAGCGTGGGAATGTGAAAGGAAGCAGCAGGAATAAATTAACAAATTAAAGGGGACCTTAATGGATGCACCGGTATTAGCACGGTTCCGGAGTGGAATAAAAGCCACGCGGCATGGGGGGCAGGGGTTTTAGTGAGTATGGGTGGTCTAATAAAAAGAAAACACTGAGTCCCACACTACCGCTGTCCCTGCGGTGTGCCTCAATGAATTTACCCTTCCTTAACAAAAAATTAAAAAAAAAACAACCACTACTGCTATTACTACTACTACTGCTACTACTACTACTACTATTACTACTACTACTACTACTACTACTACTACTACTACTACTACTACTGCTATTGCTTCTGCTTCTGCTGCTACTACTATTGCGGCTGCTGCTGCTGCTGCTTCTGCTGCTGCTACTACTGGTGGGGGGACCTTAGGATGAAGCTTGTATGTTACAAATATGGCCCATATCAACGCAACCAAGGAAGGAGTCAAAGGAGTGAGTGACGAGAGGAAATTTTCTGACCAAAACGGTGTGGAGACGCCGGATCAGGGGTCGGAATCTACCATGGCTGCCCATGCAGCATTCGACGACCTCGTGAAAGCAATGCAGCAGCTAAGCGCGCTTGAAGTGAAGCACCCCAACAGGGTAGGCCCCATATAAGCCAACGTCGTGTTGGTGGTGACTGCTATAGGCGTTCTCAAGCGTTTTCAGGCAAGACTTGGGGAAGTGGACGAGCTGCCCTTGAGCGGCACACAGAGGTCAAAAACATGAGTAAAGAGAAAGTGAGGACAAGGGGGAGAGACCCCGAGCCGAAAACAAACGCCTGAAAAGGCCCCAAAAAAGGGAAAGGGGTCTGGACCTCAGCCGCATACAGAGGGTGATGCGGCTGATGGTCCAGCCAAACAAGCTGAGTGGACGAAGGTCCAAAGAAGGGTAAGGAAAAAAGAAAAGGCTGAGGGGATTTAGTTCCTTGGGGGTCAGGGCTACCCCCTCCCCCTAAAGTCGCCGAGAAGAGGCGCCGCAGGGTCAGGCCCGAGGCGATTTTGGTTGTACCAGCAGAAGGCAAAAGTATGCCGATGTCCTGGCCCTGATGAAGTCGGCAGTCTGAATTTTAGTCCCTGGTACATGAATTTTTACAAAAAATTAGGTGAAAATTATGTGGAAAAATGTGGACACCTTAAATTTCGACATTTTACTTCTAATACATTTATCTACCACCTTAAATATTTTTATTGCGGAAAAATGCGGAACATTTAATCGTTTTTTTTTTAATTACGAATTTTTCTACATTTTCAGATTGAAAATCACGTGCACTACTATTCTTCTTACAGTTTTATGGGTTAAGACGATACAATTTCCTAATGTGTTATCATACATTCCTTATTAGTAGTTTTCTATTTCAATTTATTTTAGTGGATTTCATGATTTTTTGATTGATTTTCGCAAAATTAATAACGCATCTACTTTTTCCTCTTTTAAACGTACTAGTGCCTGTTAGCACAAGCGCTATGTTTCAACTAACATCTGTGCAGCTACAATCGTGTTAAGGATCTATAACAAGTGAATTTAAATCTACTAGAGCGTGAAATAGCCAACCCTAAGTATAAAAATCTCTATGTGATACTTTTATTTTTTGGACTTTTTTCCGGGTTTTTTTGATCTGGCTCCACTGTGTGACACAGAATATTTATTGTGGATGTAAGAGCAGCGTCAAAATCAACGAATAAATATAGTATTTAGTGACAAATCAGCTTACCATTATAATCATGACATTGATTACTCAAATCTTCCAGGTATTCAAATAGGTGTAATTATATACGTATTTGTAGTTATTGTGGCACTAAAAAATGAAGAGATAAAGCTCCAGGACTTTGTTGCTCCAACAGTAAGGTTCTGTGATTGGAAAAAAAAAATTATTAATTATTTTGAATTAAGTATTATTTAATTAAATCACCCTTGATCAATCATAATTGCAAAAAATAGAATGCACAAGGCTTGACTGCAGTCTAGTTTTTAAAATGATTATATTGAGTGTAAGCGTTTGAAGGCTGTGTCTATCAGGACATCACGTGAATGTTATAAAGAATACATAAACGAGGTTCAAAATGAGATAAATAAAAATGTTTAAAACTTTTGGAAATTTGATAACGAGATGCACTCTGTTCAGGACCATCCTCTATTACCACCTATAAGAGGGCATGCTGCCTCGGTTGCTGTAAACGAGGCTAATTTATTTTCTGACTATTCTGGTTCTGTTTTCAGTGATAAAGTTAATTACCTTAACGCCTCTGACCTTGAAGCCGATTTAGTACTAAAACAGCTTAACTCTCTACCGTTCACCATAAGTAGAATCCAGAAGGCAGTGATTGGTACAAAAGCTGTTACAAATAGAGGTCCATGGGTGTGTCCTACTTTCTTTATAAAAGCGTGCAGTTCTGTATTCTTAGAAACGCTTATACTTCTCTGTAACCAATCGTTGACAACTGGTTGCATGCCACAGTGTTGGAGATTGTCTTAAGTTATTCTTGTATTTAAAAATGGTAAAAAGAATTGTGTTGAAAATTGTAGGCCTATTTCAATCCTTGGAACTGCAGCAGAGATGTTTGATAAACTTGTTTTTCTAAGAGTAAGCGGTATAATAATTCGTGTATTGGTTGATGAACAGCATGGGTTCAGGTATGGGCGTTCTACTGTTACTAATCTGCTGATGTATTGTGATAGTATAAGAGGGGCTTTAGATGAAAGTGCCCAGGTTGATTCTATTTATATTAGTTATGAAAATGCGTTTGATTTTATAAACCATAAGATACTAGTCCAAAAGTAACATCGAGTTGGTCTTGGGAAATCTCTGTTTAAGTAGTTTATCTCATACTTTACTAACCGTAGGCAGATGGTTGTTTTGGACGAGTTTTGGTTAGCTGATGGTGTAATTGTTAGATCAGTAGCCCCTCACGGGTCGCACTTGGGAACACTTTTATTCCTTATTATGTTAATTATATTAAGGACGTTGTACATGGATCTCAAATTCTTTTGTTTATTGATAACATCAAATTATACAAATGTACATGAAGTGATTCTGATTTCCGGACATTACAGCGTAATCTTGATGCGATTGTTAAATGGAGCGAGGCTAACGATCGTGAAGCTAATGTAAATTAATGTGCTGCGATTTAGTTCTCTAGGTCTAGGGAGATCATAATTACTATATAACTATGCTCTAGGTCTCTCATCGCTGACAAGATTTATTGAAATTTTTGATTTAGATGTCCTCTTTAAGGACTCTTTTACTTTTGATAAACAAATTAGCTCTGTCTTGTCAGCGGCGTACAAGGCTTTGGGATTTTTTATAATAAACTGTAGGAATTCTACTAATGTGAATACACTGGTTCATTTTTATTGGCCCAAGGCCCTTGTATTGTCTCACCCATTGTATTTTTCCAGATCTGGAGACCGCATTCGCAGCAAACGATATATAAAATTTAAAAAATACAGCATAAATAAGATTTCTGAGATTTGTGACGGTCAGAAATAGGTTTCCTACGTTGCCAGTTAATCATGATTAGTCGCGTATTCAGTCAGAGACTGGCCTATTAGATGTTCTTCAGCTTCATATTTATAATGACTGTTGTTCTATGTTTAGACTACTTGCAGGTCATGTTAAAAACAACTATCGATCATTTTATTATTTGTACCTTAAGATTATAATTATAAGTTTAGAAATATGGGACTTTTGCTTGAAACCATTAAAGTGCGCAATTATATACGCAGCTCTGCATTGCCTCACCTAAGGAGAGTCCAGAACTCTCTTCCTACTCAGATAAGAAATGTGAGTGATATTACTTTTAAGAGGCGGCTGTTACAGTATGTAGGTCGGTGGTACTAGATATCATTAAATACAGGGCGTTCTGATTTTGAGCCCGGAAAACTATACCACGAGATAAAGCTCATCAAAAGCTCTCGAAAAGCTTTTTACAAAATTTGGATTCGATGGATAATTAACGAGATATTGTTGATTTAATAATCGATCAATTCCTCCAATCACAGAGCACTTAGCCTCAGGAGGCGGGGCCTAAGCATTGTGGAGGGGCGACTACGCATAGCTAAACTCTTTTACGGAGAAGGTGGTAATATGTATGCCAGGAGACAAAGTTACCGACTGCAGAGATTTGATCAGTTACCGTACCAGCGCAAAATTCAAATAGCAAGGCCGAAGTATTTTAACCGGAGATCTGATTTTTGAGAAATGATTACGCACGTCCACTACGCTTATTCAGTGCATATTTTTTTCTCGGTAAATTTCACATAGAAACAATTCAATTCAAATTTTTTTGAACATGCATCGCCTGATAAAAAAAACCAGAATGTGAGAGTCTCATGCGTTGAGCTCGAATACTCAGTAAAACTCTTGATCTTTTAACGTTGAGCTACTTGGAGATAAAATTTTAATTTTTTGAATACTGTAGAAGAAGCTCATTTCACGCATTTACTTGGTCCAATTTTTTTATTTCATCAAACTTTTTAGTNTCACAAATTTACTTGGTCAAATGTTTTTATTTCATCAAACTTTTTAGTTAGTCTGATTTACAAAAATAAAAAAAAATAGTAAATGAAAACACGATTAAACGCGTCAAGTGCGTTTATGCGGCACACCTCTCTAACGTGTGAGATTTTACTAAAAAACGATCAGTATTTATCCATGCGAAGCTTTATCGTCTGGGAAATAACAGCTACATCTAGAAACTAGAGAAAATCTCACGTTTTCTTCAAAAATCTTCTAAATCTAGAGCTTTGATTATCTAACTTTAAAACATAACTATTCTTATACCCTCCAACGTCATAAGCACTAAAAGTTCAAGTAGGCGGAAAGGTTCAACATGGTGAGAATAATTGACTTGCAGAAGCCCCCATTTCATTTTTGTTTCCTTTTTTTTTTATCTATGGAAAAAAATTTACGAAATTTTGAAACTACCTTGAGATAAAAAAAAAAGTGTAAAAAAAGAAGAAGCCCATTTTACGCTATTAGTTGGTCAAATCTTATGCATTCTGTCAAACTTTATCGTCTAAAAATGGATCAGTATTTTATTCATACGCAGCTTTATCGTCTGAAAAATTACAAGTAAATTTAGAAACGCAAGAAAATCTGACGCGTTAAGCGCGATTGCTCGGCGCGAATGATAATGCTTGTTTTTCAATCTGCGTGTCGATAGGTCTTGAACCTCCTGGTCAGTGGAGTAACGCATGACGAATAAATGAAAAAAAGCTTAAAAATACCGTGCATCGAGCTTGTTTATTTATCGCAAAGCTCTTACGTTAATCGCATTATTATATAAGATGAATAAGATGATAACATAATTATTCTTAATCTCTCCAACGTCTTCAGCATTAAAAGTTAAAGTAGACAAAAATAAAAATTGGGGCTTCTGCTTCTTAAACACGCTTACCATGCTGAACCTTACCGCCTTCTTTAACTTTTAATGCTGAGGACGTTGGAAAGATTGAGAATAATTATGTTGTCATCTTTGATAATAATGCGATTAACGTAAGAGCTTTGCGGATAAACAAGCTCGATGCACAATATTTTTAAGCTTTTTTTTTTATTTATTTGTCATGTGGTACTCCAGTGACCAAGAGGTTCAAGACCCATCGACAAGCAGCATAATCATTCGCGCCGAGCAATCGCGCTAAACGCATAAGATTTTCTTGCGTTTCTAAATTTACTTGTAATTTTTCAGACGATAAAGCTGCGTATGAATAAAATACTGATCCATTTTTAGACGATAAAGTTTGACAGAATGCATAAGATTTGACCAACTAATAGCGTAAAATGGGCTTCTTCTTTTTTTACACTTTTTTTTTTATCTCAAGGTAGTTTCAAAATTTCGTAAATTTTTTTCCATAGATAAAAAAAAAAGGAAACAAAAATGAAATGGGGGCTTCTGCAAGTCAATTATTCTCACCATGTTGAACCTTTCCGCCTACTTGAACTTTTAGTGCTTATGACGTTGGAGGGTATAAGAATAGTTATGTTTTAAAGTTAGATAATCAAAGCTCTAGATTTAGAAGATTTTTGAAGAAAACGTGAGATTTTCTCTAGTTTCTAGATGTAGCTGTTATTTCCCAGACGATAAAGCTTCGCATGGATAAATACTGATCGTTTTTTAGTAAAATCTCACACGTTAGAGAGGTGTGCCGCATAAACGCACTTGACGCGTTTAATCGTGTTTTCATTTACTATTTTTTTTTATTTTTGTAAATCAGACTAACTAAAAAGTTTGATGAAATAAAAACATTTGACCAAGTAAATTTGTGAAATGAGCTCTTTCTAAAGTATACAAAAAATTAGAATTTTATCTCCAAGTAGTTCAACGTTAAAAGATCAAGAGTTTTACTGAGTATTCGAGCTCAACGCATGAGACCCTCTCACATTCTGGTTTTGTTTATCAGGCGATGCATGTTCAAAAAAATTTGAATTGAATTGTTTCTCTGTGAAATAAACTGAGAAAAAAATATGCACTGAATAAACGTAGTGGACGTGCGTAATAATTTCTCAAAAATCAGATCTCCGGTTAAAATACTTCGGCCTTGCTATTTGAATTTTGCGCTGGTACGGTAACTGATCAAATCTCTGCAGTCGGTAACTTTGTCTCCTGGCATACATATTACCACCTTCTCCGTAAAAGAGTTTAGCTATGCGTAGTCGCCCCTCCACAATGCTTAGGCCCCACCTCCTGAGGCTAACTGCTCTGTGATTGGAGGAATTGATCGATTATTAAATCAACAATATCTCGTTAATTATCCATCGAATCCAAATTTTGTAAAAAGCTTTTCGAGAGCTTTTGATGAGCTTTATCTCGTGGTACAGTTTTCCGGGCTCAAAATCAGAACGCCCTGTATAAGCGTTGATAAGAGATCGCAACTTTGCATTAGTACTTGATGGATAGCCCATTTTATATATGATGGTATAAGAGACTTCTAATTAGTGGCCATTTTTAAGGCCAATAACTATGTTATGGCGTTAGGAATGCATCGTACTTTTTAGAACTATTACTTTAAAAAAAATTTTTTTACAACTTTTTATTTGATGAAAATTATATAGGTTTCAAACAAAAATTTTTTTAAACAGATTTTTGATGTTTTTGAGAAGGGTCAAGAAAGGACGAAGAATTTGTATTTATTGATAAACTGAAAATATTTTACATTACTATTAAAGAATTGTTGAATTAAAATATAAGTAGTAAGCACATCGCTTTGACGATTTTCGTAAGGAATAAGTAATTGTTGATTATGTCACTGCTTTGCATGTAATGTATCCAGTAAGTCTCGAAAATAGTAGGGCCAATAAGTGCTTTCGGACACTTTAGCTACACGTCTATTTACTGAAAACACTATGGTCAGCACAAATTAACACTCTCATATAGTGCTTCTTCATGCTTTTGCGTAGTCCGATAGCAAGGCCACTCGCGGCCTGTTGTACGTACCACGGTATCCCTATCGTGCATGCACCCATGTATGGTACTTTATTAGTTCCAGAAGCGCTTGATGGACACAGCTCTGTAGCTGTCATGTGTCACCTCCAGTGATCTATAGTCCTCATTTGCTTCTATGGCTTAAAATTCTAGAAAAGTAGTAATTGTTTCCAATAAAGCGTAGTTAGACTTAAAATCATTAAAAAAAATACAAGGAGGAATACCTAAAATTTTTTACGTAAAGTGGCATACGCGTTGTGGGTTTAGCAATACCAAATAAGTTTCTATTTTTGTTTTTTCGTGGTTTTTCTTTAATATCTTGAAAAGTATAAATTGTGTAAGAAAAGAATCGATTTCTTCTTATCAGCCTAATAATACAAGAAGAATTTTTTGTATTAACATTAATTACAATTGTTGGCAGAAGTGATGTTTAGTTTAAAAATTTTTTTGTAATACAGTTAATATTTCAGAGAAGTTAAGGTTTTTCCAAAAGTTTTTGTACGTAAAACCCCACTATAACAGTCATAATTTGACGTCAGAAAATCTATTTCATAATCTTGCAAGTCCGAAGTTGTTATTTATAAAACTGTTTTTAGTTTACCTTGTTTAATATTAGTAACTAATATGAAAAGCTGTTGTAGGAAATATAAAAAAACGACATCGTGGTATTGCATGGTAAATGTTTTAACGGTTGAATATTTATTTGATAATAAGAATTTTATATTGTGATAAGTATTAAAACATAAGTATAGTTATAATTTTTGAAAAAAGGCAACATGAGTACTGAAAGGAAAAACTCATAATTAGAGTACAAAACTTTTTTTTTTTTTTACTTTTAACTATGTGATCACAACGAAATAGTTACCACTCATTTAAATTAATACTTCACATTCATTGTAACATGTTTTATTTGTCTAACCTTTTAGTTTTGTAAAACGGTTAATTTTTATAGTCCATATTAGTTTTACAAATCTTAATAGTAAAAATAGACTTAAAAAAAAACGAGAGAAAAAAAACATTTATTTTCTAGTGTAGTTGTTTTTATTACTTCACATTTTGTTTTAATCATTACACATTCCATCTAAAAATAAAAGAGCATCCACATTTTTGATAGCATTTGAAACATCGTGTTTTTGAATGGTTTTTTTTCTTGATTGAAATGTATATGTATAGGATTCCTTGGCTATCGAATCAATAAATAGTTCCTGAAAAAACATTTATTTTATTTATATTAATGTACTCATAAAGTAGGCGTAGATTTAATTTTTATGATGATTAACGAGATAAATAATACATTATATTAATAACTTATGGTATTAATAGATTTTTCAAATAAAAAATGGTCATAAAACTCATCTTACAGTTACTTTCTAAAGTAATATAATCGTTAGGAAGAAATGTACTGAGTCAATGTCTATTCGGAAATCAACATAATTACGTGATCGTACTGTAAACAGAAGGATAGAAAAATTCTCTATTATGTTATGTTTAATTGCACACAATTTTTTCTGAATCAAAACTCAGTAACTGGATAGACACATAAATCATCGAAGTTTTGACGCTAGGTTCAAAACTTCAATAATAATTTATGTGTCTATTCATCTTATGTACATGTAATGCGCATTATGTTATCGCAATGAACGTAACAATAGCTAGCGCTCGAATTAATGATTTTTTACAACGTGGGCTGGATAGTACACAATTTCTACCATGCCGAATCTAGAAAAATCCGAAAGCACCAGCGTGCTGTTTAATAAATTTGAGAAACAGACAAAACCTTAGCAACCGCGATACTGTTTACTTCAAATTCGCATACTCGAACTTTCAAATAGCGAAAACTAAGTATTTTTGTGGCTCAACCAAATGACTAAATGAGAAAAAGGAACCACGAGTAAGTAGATACCCCATCAAGCATTGAGGCAGCTCTTAGAGTTCTCTATCAACGGCATTGAGTATAAGACCTTCATTTGTTTGATAATCAAACAAATCAACATCTTTAGCCCAGCTGCGCGGTGATGTTGGGAGTCGTTTAATTTCCTTGATTTTCTTTGTTTCAACCTTTGCTAAAATTAATACACCCTGTCACATTTGTTTGGTTTTCTCTTCGGGCAACTTTTTGCTCTTCAGCTCGTGCACCTACTCTCTTACTAAGTACCTCTCGAGGTCATATATTAGTCGAAATTCTGTTTCAAAGGGAATTATAGATGCAGTGCAAAGCGAATTCATGTTAAACGACGAGATAATTGTTGTGGTGTGTGTCAGTGATAATAAGTAATTCAGAAGTTACTTTTGATATTGACATTATTTTCTTTTTGTTCTAAGGTGATATTCAGGTATCAGGAGTAAGTTTTCTCTTTCTGTTTAGTAATAGCAGAATATTTTCCCAATTCTACGTGGATAATTGAAATATTTTTTTTTAATGCATTAAGATAAGTTAAAATCAGTGATTAATAACTGAACTTATTAAATATATTAGGCATCTATATCAATTGAGACAAATCGATATTTTTAAGAAATGATTTTGTTTTCGTGGTTATTTGCAGAACGAGTATTGATTTTGCTCCAAGGATTGGTTAAACCTTTAAGGTCAAGGAATACTTTTTTAGAACGAAGTTCTTTATGTCACGTTACTCGGCAGGCTGGAATTTTAAAACCGACTGATTTTTTTTTTTTTGAAACGAAAGTGTCTCTTCCTCCCAAGTTTCCCCCCCCCCCCTCACCTACTGTTCTCTATACACTTCCCCTCTCCCCACTATATATGTATATCTGCCAACTGTGCCGTGTTACTCTTCTGCACACCTTTGCCCCCCATTCCCTCACACGCTCCCAAACAATTAATTTTTAATCAAATTTTTATTTTATTTTCATTTAACTTTTAATTTTTTTCTTTTACAATTCTAAAAAAAAAAAAAAAAAAAAAAAAAAAAATAGTTTACTACTCACGATGGGCATAAATACAGTACTCACGAAGTTCAACCATCGTGAGTAGTAAACTATTTTTTTATTTTTTTATTTTTATTCGTTTTTCAAGTTTTTGTTTTAGTAAACAACATGAATGCAGTACTAACGTTTACATAGCTCCGTTCCTCCTGTGGGTCTGGCGACCCCCTTGTACCTCAGAAATTGTGTCTATACTCATCTCATGTTTAAAGAACTTCGTTCTTACCGTGGGTCCCATGACCCATTAATACCCCCTGGTTTTTTACTGTTGTTACCTTACGAAAGAAGAGTAGTTTTGTAACTTACTATGATCAGTATTACGATCAGATAATCCTTATATTTGTCCTTTTTGTTTATAGTGAATTCATGATTTTACATAAATCAATAATAATGAAGATGATTCTGACTTTGTTGTCCATATAATTAATGTGTGTGAATCCAACTCTCTGTTCTTTCTAAGCCCAACGAATTTTCCGTGCATTTTCATATGAAATACTAAATCATATCCGTGTAGATTAATATTTAAATATGAAACATGTATCTCAAAATGCTTAATTTCATGGTGGCTCTATGGTGTTTCCCACTCACTGTCATAGTTCTCTAAAAGACCGTTGGTGTAATGTCTTTCGTACTACGCCGTCAATAAAGAACAACGGTGTTTCAAGGGGGGAGGGGGCAAAGATGTGGCATATATGTATGTATGTATACACATACACATAAATTTACAGATACTTTTAGTGCTTGTAAACTATTATGAGCAATTTTAAGTTTCCTGCTTTAATAAGCATAAGTATTTTTTTCTTCATTTCGTCTACCGTGATAATGATTATTTGTTTTTCTGAAAATTATCATTAATAACATTTTTTGTAAAGCAAAAATCCTGTGTTCGTAACATTGATTTTTTTTATCAAATCATTCAGGAAATATGTTATTTGTACATTTTCAACAATTTTAGTGAAAGATAGTAACAATTTTCTTTGGTGCCAAACTTGCATAATGATCGTTAAAAGCATGTAATTGACAACTAATAATTTTGACAAAGTTTTCGATGTCTTTGTTTAAATAACTTACTGTCGGTAAATTTGGTACGAAATGAGGATATTCTTTTTTTTTCTAAATATTTTTTAGCATATATAACACAAATTTTTTTTAATGGTTTTGACATTGCTTTTTTGCAACCGCAACGCTTATTTTTCGTTAGCGATGCTTAACCCACGTTATCACTCACAAAAGTACTTGAATTTTTTTCAAACAATGGTTTGGCTTAAGAATCCAGCGTTTCCTTACAATCGATAAGTTAAATGGTACAAATAGTTGCATTTTTAGCCGTGTTTAACAGTTCGATTATTTCTTTGATTTCAGTCGCATTGTATTCAGGCAAAATTAAACTTTCTTTACTACCTTGATTGACTTCTTTATTAGTCTTTGAGTTTCGAGAAATTTAATTTGTATCAACAGAAACTGTTATATCTTCAATCAGAGAATTTTCACTCTAGCTTATTAGAAGGTGCGCTTCAATCATAGAGAAGTTCCTCGTTTGCTGGCTTTAATATCAACTGTTGACAATACGTATCTAAAACTTCAGTGGTAAATTAGGCAAGGTAGGATTGTTATCAAAACAACACCTCTCATGTAACATCGAGTGAGTATGCTTTAAGCTGCTTTGATTACAAAGACCTGTCACCAACTTAAAATTTTCCGTCATTGAATCTCAACATTTAAGGTGTGCAAAAATAAGACCAATTTTGTTTTATTTTCTAACTTTATTTATAAAAAAAAAAACTTTACATGTTTAATCATTAGAGTATTCTGTATTATTATCCAAAACCTTTTGTCACCAAATCGGTAATTCAAGGATCCTCTAACGAAAAAATTCTTGGCTTTTTGAAGCGAAAAAATTAACGACCCACTTTTGCACTTCTTAAAGTCTTTGAAAAAGAACATCTGGAAGCGCGTTATTCATAGATCTAAAAAGATGATAATCAGTGGCACAAGGTCTGGAGTGTATGTCATATGCTGCAAAACTTTCCAGCCAAGAGACAAGGTTTGAAAGACAGGTTTCGCAACGATCTGGCGTTGTTATGAAACAATTTTATTAATCATACTCCGAGGTCAGTAAATAGACGTTTTTGTCCAATATTTTACTCAAATGGTTTAGTTGTTGACAATAACGTTCCACTGTAATAGTTTGCTTCAATTGTAGCAGCTCATAATAAAAAATTTTCTTCAAATTCCAACTAACATAAAGCATTACTTTATCTGTAGAAATTTCGCTTCTTGGAATTGACGAAGAGGGTTGTTCGGGATCAACATATGATCATTTCCGCTTTGGTTCATCGAAATGAATCTATTTTTTATCTCCTGTTATAATTTTCTACAGAAACGACTTCTTATTATGTTCAACAAGGAGATAATGGCAAGTATCGATTTAACCATTTTTTTATTTTTTTGTTTTTTTTACTTAATTGGTGTGGCACCTTTTTTCCAGCCTTTGCAATTTTTCTCATCGCTTTTTAATGACAATTATTGTTAGGTCGACTTTACTTCAAGCACTTCTGCCAATTCTTGTTGAGTCAGCAGACACGGATTATCGTCAAGCAAAGCTTGCAAATCATTGCCTAAACATTTTCCTGGACGACCTTTACGTTCATGGTCATCCCAAGTGAAATCACCACTTTTAAACCGTTTGAATCGTTTGGTAACTGTTGAATATATTAAAAAATTATCATCAAAGACTTTATTTAATAATTCATAGACGTCTTTTACCTTTTTCCCTTGTTAATATTTACAAAGAAGACAATGTCAAAAATGTTCCTGACACAGAGACATTATTAACCTTGTTCTTTTGAATGTTTTAAAAATAATATAAAAATTTCTACACTGTATTCCTATAGCTTGAGTGGAGCGCGGCTACACCATAAGAGGACTAGGAAAAATTAAACGTTTACATAACTTTTCAGTGTATCGAAAAAAAAAGTTACATTATTTTTGCATACCCGCAATAAAATAAAACTAAAGCCCTTACTATCCGTGGCAATCGTTTAGAAACAAATCGTTCTTGAGTTTTTAACAAATTGCCTACTCTTATAACATCTACTTAAAACTACAATGTACCATTTTTCACATCATTTAACAAATTCAGTTAACAGCTCAAGAATCTCTAGATTTCATATCGATAGAGGACGTTTCTGTTTATCTACAGTTGGCAAAGACTAACCGTTACAAGCATAAATTATAGCATCTGATTTTTCAATAAATTTGAAAGTTTCTGTCACTTTATTGGATATCGATCCATAAGAGTCTTGATAAGCGAAAGCTGTATGAACTGCAGCTGCCAGTTAATGGCTTAAATGTTGCACCGCTATTTTAACATTCATAACTTCGAAATTATTAGGTGTGAAATGACTTTCACTCACTTTGACTTAAATAACCTAATACGTTTGAAGTGCTACTGATTGAGTCAAGCTCCCAGGTTTTTAGTATGTCAAAAAAATTCGTTATAATTTTGTTATCGATACAAATGTATCACTAGGATCATAATTAGACAAGTAGTAGTTTTATAATATGAGGTCAATCAAAGATTACGTAAATTTTAAGAAAAAAATCAAGGTTCCTTAATAGTTACATTAAACAATTTCCACATAAGTATCTGCTTGTTTGAATCTTGACTACAAACGATTACTTTTACATTTACTCCATTTTTAAATAAAGCAATTTAGGTTTCCGTAAAACCTTCAAAAAGCTCTTCAGGCAGTGCACCGTGCTTACTAAAACCAAAAGAAAGCAACTGACGCCATGGATTTTTTGCATTTATACCATCTAAGTACAGTAACAAAGCATGACAAACTAATTTGTCTTCCCTGCATTTTTCACTCATATCTGTAAAACCTTTAATAAGATCTTGCGCTTTCAAATATTCGCCACACACAAAATATTCATAAAGCATACAAGCGTTTCTCTGGTAGGAACAACATAAATTTTTTTCAATAGGGCGCAAAACTACATCATTAAAATCTGGCAAAACATTGTACTCAGTAACGCAATGTCTTACTGTTAATTCCCTTGTTAATCGTATTTTAAAATCTCGTAACCGACTACAGCGAGACGCAGAATGAAAATACATTTTTTGACATAAGTTTTTTTTCAACTTTGTTGTACTCGCTTTTTTCCCGTTTAAATTGCATGTTTGCCAAAGTAACAGATGATTTAGAAATACCTTTGCCTTTGACAAAGTCATCAATGGAAAAATTTCGGTTCTTTTTTCGTGTCTGGAAAATGACTAGTGTTTATATTACTGCGGATATTAACGATTTTACTTTGTTGATTAATTTTTTCAAAGTTGAAGAAATGTTTATTAACATCAACTTCTCTAAAGTTAAGAAAAATTCTACTTTTTAGAAGGATACATGACATCATTCGCTTGTTTTATTACACTTGGGATCTCTTTAGATAGCACGTTGTCACTATTTTTTACATTATTTGATCCAGAAATCCTACTGTCAATGCAAGAATTACTAGGTACATTAATGTTCAATATCACAGCAGCATCGTTGATGGATGCTGCAGGCAGATTAACTGCTATGGAAGTAGATTCTTAGGGTTGGTCTTCGGTTTGTTTGCATGATGATTTCTTCTTTGACTGAACATTTTAATTGATTTGATGTGGTTTCATGTAATTTTTGTACACTATTTTCGGTTCAGGTACGTGCTAGTAAATTAAAGTTGAGCCTTGTAGCAAGCGTGATATTTGATCTTTATTTTTTATTTTTATTACATCACGACAGCTCTTAGGCCAAGTCGCCAGGGCCACCCACTCACCACCTATAAGTGGGGGTGTATTGCCGCACCTATTTTCTAACCCTTTTACTGATGTTATATCTAATCCATGGGCACATTGCGAGTATCTCCTGTGAAACACCTTGCCATTTAAGCTGACACTATTTGCACCAACAGTGCATCGGGTCCACTCACCTTTTCCTGGAGAGGACTCCATATTTCAGGACGTCCACTCTTCGCCGGTTAGGCCAGCGCTCTCTGCCGAAGCATCGGGTCCAGGCTAATTAGCATCCCCAGGCCCCGAAATAGCCAGGATTACATAGGAACTTTTCCCGATGAAGACAGTTTTTGAAAAAATCTGAATTTACCGGGAATCGAACCCATGCCCCTAGAACAGCGTTGTATCAGTAACAAGCACGCTTACCACTGAGCCAAGCCGCTCTCTATATTTGGTCTTTATTATTTTTTAAGTGGTTAGCATTGTTAAAATTTCTATTACATATTTTGGTTGACCGCTTGGATAATGCTGTTCTCTGCTCAATAATTGTCAATTTATTGCCACCTATTGTCAATTTACAGTAATTGTAGCCTGCATACATATTTTTTTATGTGGTGGTAATAGTTCCAAAAAAAAAATATTATTCTACTAATGCAAGAATCTGTTGCGACGTAAATTTGACGTGCTTGCAGCCAGAAAGAGTTTATGACACGTAGTTGGAACTGATAATGTTTAAACATGAAGTACGTTTAGCTGCAGAATAATCTATTAAGATTGATTTCAGATAACTTAACTATAGTTGCAGTCATGGCAATTGCACTTAAATCAGAATAGTATCTCAAAATATCTGAAATTCTAACTGAAGTTAGTATTGGTAGCTTTGATGAATAGTAACCTGATTGAGATTTTTGAATGTGTTTATACACACTGCCGGAAATGTAATTATAAAAATTTTGGCGGAAGTGATTTTTTTCAACGAGTATAAAAGGTAGGCCTTAAATAGTAAGGGAGTGTGTTACTGAGTACAATGTTTTGTTAGATTTTAATGATGTAGTTATACACTCTAATTGTAAATTAAATATGAGGTAGTGGATCAATAATATAACACTTGTTAACGCTTAAAATAATATATTTTACAATAGAAATAAAGATTAAACAAGATTACATGTTCTCCTCTCATAATACCGAGAGACTCTACGAGAGTGTGCGTGCGCGGCAATGTTCTTTCTCTCCCAATTGCATCACCATACAAACTAAAAAGCACACACTCACATCATCATCTCGCACTCACAGTGCTCATGCCGTATAACGGATGTCACTACTTATGCATCTAATATAAATTTATTTATATTTCAACACACCTCCTTAAATTTATATAACAATCTCAATTTTAGTATTTTAAACTACTTTACATTCAACATATTTCTAAATCTTTCTAACTTATTTTTGCCTTAAGCTTTGGTAAAAATATCTGCTATATTTTCTTCTGTATCAACTTTAAGAACATCAATTTTGTTTTTCACATAACTTTCTTTTACAAAGTGATAATGAGTTTAAATGTATTTCGTTTTGTTGATCAAAGTTCCAAGTAAAAATACCTGAAAGATTATGTACTGACAGGGATGTCGGGATGTGTTAAGAAAAAACCACAAGTAAGATATAATCGTAATATACCATTTTTATTACACAGGCGAGGACGCAGTTAGTTGGCGTCAAGCGAACTCCGCATTATATATGCACAAGCAACCAACACACAATAAAGAATTGCAACCCAATTGACGAGCAAGCACGCTGCACGGCAGTTTCTGGTAACCCGTTTGTAGTTGAACAGCTCTGCTGTCCGGTAGAGTACAACTCGTGGTTGGCTGGAGTACAGCTCGTGGTCGGCTGGAGTACAGCTCTATAACAGGTGGGGATGAGGACAGCCCGTCCACACAGCGAGCGTGGATGGAGGGCAGCTCCTGGTTAGCAACAATGCAGTGTGGTTACATGCTCAGGTTAGAGGGTAGCTCTGTGGGCAGCAGGCCGAAGCAATCTCGATGACGGTTGGATAGTAACTGCCTTTCTTGGCAAGCGCGCACCTTTTTCCGGCCTCTCCCGATTTCACTCTCTCTCTCTCTCTCTCTCTCTCTCTCTCTCTCTTTCCCCTTTCTCACTTCCCTCGCACTACAACTGCCCTTTCTTCCCTTTAGGTTGACAGACAACTCCAAACACGTTTTTTTAGTAAAATTTCCAAATCTAGCTGTACTTATCGCACCCAAATTATCTTCATACATTTTCAATTGGATTGCAAATTTCAATTTTCATATCAAGCAATAAATCTTTTTTAACTTTCAATTCAGTTACACACTCAAGCAACGCTACAAACTACGCTTCTGTTGATGATTTTGTAACACTATTCTGTTTTCTGGATTTCCAGTAAATTACATTACAATACTTTTTTATTACATAGCCTGTCATTGGTTTTCTATCAATTTTATTACCAGCCCAATCAGCATCGACAAAGCAATTAATAATATTATTATTACAACTCTTTTCGTAAATTAATTGTAAATGCTATGTTAAAAATATTTTATTATAACTATTGTGCTATATACTTACATACAAAAGAGCTCCAATAAAGTTTCTGTACTTAATTTTATAACATGCTGATTGCGCAGGTTCTAGTTTGAAGTTTAGTTCCATAGGAGTTACAAACAATTTAGAATTTTTAATATCGTATTTCTTTCCTACAGTTTCGAGATAGTTTTTTTGATCTAGGTCATTTTTCCATTTTCATAGTCATGGTTGATGCTAATACCTCGATAAGTTTTTATTTTTCCCAAATCTTTCATCTTAAATCTTCTAAGTAATAATTTTTCAACAAAATTCAATTTTTCATTATTTTTACAACAGATTAAGAAGTCATCCACAAAAAGAATTAAATAAACATCATCTTTTTTGTCATTTGAGATGTTTAAGCAACGATCATTTTTGCTTCTTTTAAAATTTAAACTTTTCGAATAAGTATCAAAACATTTATACCAAGCTTTTGAGATTTCTCTCAATCCATGCAAAGCTTTATCTAATTTTAATACCTTATAAGAGCTATCATCATAGCCTCGTGGCTGTTTCACACATACTTCAGATTTTACCTTTTCATTAAAAAACGCTGTTTCGACATTCATCTGTTCAGTAATTGAATTATTTTGACAACAATATGAAAGTAGCACTTTTAAAGTTTGCATTCTTACAACTAGTGAATAAATATTATCAATAAAATTATTTTGCTAGTATCCTCTTACTACTAACATAGCTTCAAAAGCATCACTAGCCTTTTTAGTATAAACCCATTTTTAATCTAAAGTTTTTTTACCATTCGGTTTATTTACAGAAATTCAAGTTTTCTTTTTGTTTAAGCAATCTATTTCTCTATCTATCGCCTTTTTCCAATTTTCAGACCAATTACTGTTCATCGCATTATTATAAAAAACAGGTGTCTCAGCATTTGTATAATTTACATAAACGCTTTTGGGTTATCGATGTTACCCGGAACGATGTATCAAATGACGGTCAAACACGGTATAGAGGGTTACCAGTACCGTAACAAGTAAAGGTAGTTGCTTTAAAGGTTACGCAAAGGGTAAGTTGTAGGTTCATGGCAACTGGTCTAGGAGCCACCTATACCATTTCAAGTAGAGGTGATTGCTCTAGATTTTACTCAAGAATACTCGATTATTTATTCCCACGGTTTAAACTTATCAATACTGTAATAGATAAGACTACATTCGCGAGCAAAAAAAATTGGAGAAAGGATAAAGTTAACTATTTTAATACTTGGAAATAACTTACTTTTATTTTAAGTATTAAGTTCGTACACGCGGAGAACCAGAGCAAGGCGTCCGATGCTGAAGTTTATACCACGCTCGTGGAGGACCGTACGATAGAGAGACGAAATCTAACTACCCAGTCAACCGTTCAAGGGTAAAAATTAACTGCTGGTTTCTGGGCCTCCAGGCCTTTTTTATAAGGAGTAGCGGACCTCGTCCACGCGCTGGCTCAAAAACGACAAAGGAAAGCTTGCCGGCGAAAATCTTGGGGGAAAAGACAATAACCAAAGATCTAATTGCCCAGAGCTGCTCTAGTTTAGCCACTCAAAAATTGGCACTTCCCACATCTGGCTTGCTCTTCTACATGCGTCAAGAGAGGGGAAGGTGATTCACTTATTCGTGCCCTTCCTTTACATCTAAATTATACAGATTTTCTATATAACTTATTATTAACGTTAAGATAATATATTAATAAATTTTACTAATGCTAAGCTCAGTCCATTCATTTAATCAAGCTTGTTGCAACAAGAGCGGTGAAAATCGCTTAATATTCCGTGTAAGTGTTGATTAAATAATCGTTTAGTGCGTTGTGGTATCAACAATAGGTTTGATAGTAGTAATTTTTAGTCAGTAATAACTACAATAATTGCGAGATTTGCCTAAGTTATTAATCAAATAAATTGATTATCGTGAAAGATTAATTATCAACTACGGTGGTTGTGGTTCAAACACTTATATCTCAACTGTAATCAGGTGTTTGTCACGATCCATTGATTGTTAACTTAACTAACTTTGTCGGTGGTTTCAATTTATTTTTAGTTACGAATTTATTCCGAAATGTTAGTAGCATGATCGATTCGTACATTACTCTTTACCTACTCGTTGGAGAAGATGTCGGCTCATGGTGCTTTGGGGATTTAAAAATTCCGTTACTTGTATTGGAGTGGATGTGCAGACTCTCTCTTGACATATTTAAGTCAGAAAGAGGGGAAAAAGCTATTGTTGATTATCGGCTCGACCTTCCTGTTTTTCTTTACATATTAAACGTGTAACATCGGTGTATCCACATTAATTTTTTTTCCCCTTTCTTCAAAACTTTCCGTGCCGATTTTTATAACACTAAACGCAGGGGCCAATGTGCATCTGAAAAGAGGTGAATCACCTACAAGAATACTCGTAGCTAAGGTACGACGACCATGCATGACTCACATACATGCACGCTGGCCCACGCTGACCGGAAATGCAAAATAAAATATTTTTCTACAACCATAGATACAAAAGTTTAACTGGGAACAGTTAAACTAAAATATTAAATGCAGATATAATGTTAGATAAACATAAAGTTAAACATTAGGATAGCTTAGAATTAACACATAGAAATAAGCAAAAATACTATTACAAGCCTGAATCGTCACAAACAACCAGTCCGTACTATACAAATAACAAACAACTACATTACATATTAACTATAACAAATTTGGTACACAACATTTTTAACCTTCAAAGAACTATCCGATTTTTACCATTCAAGTTCGCAAACTCATAATTTACAGAGTAACCATTTTTTCATCGCATTAATACTTTCATAAGCATACTGCAATAGTCTAATTTGTAATCTAGTTGATTGCTAACACTTTTTCCTGAATGTAGAGGAATAACGGAAAATAACACTTCCCTTTTTCTTGACTCGGAGAGAGAGTCCGTATGTCTGCCTCCAATAGGGGTAACAGAGTCCTAATTTCCTAGGGTACCACGAGACAACTCCTTCTCCAACTACTAGCAGCAGAAAAACATGTTCACCCAAATTAAACCAAAATTCCACATTATTTTTGTAACATTATAAACATTCAAACTACCGGTAAAACAAATTTTGTTAACTCACAACAGGCAAAGGACTAGTATTCTAACAACTGCTATTCTTATTATCATTAGTACGATTATTATTATTGCTATTAAACTTATTATTATTATTATTATTATTATTATTATTATTGTTATTACTATTATAATAAATACCACCGCTAATTATAAGTTAGTACGGCCGCAGCCACCGTTTTGGCGCTTAAGTAGTAGTATTAATTAACAACTCATCGATCGTTTGTTCACCCTAGCATCAACCGAATTGTTAAGCGATTTTCACCGCTCTTTTTGCAATGAGCTTAGCTGAACAAACAACCTATGTTTAGCATTAGAAAATATTAACAACATCTTGTTGTAATGTTAAGGTTAAAATATATTGAAATTCTGTTAACTTCGTTGTGAAAGGGAAAGGAAGGGCATGAGCAAGTAAATCTCCTTCCCTTCTCTTAGCGCAAAGGGGAGAGTGAACCGGATGTGGAAAGTGCCAATTTCTGAGTGGCTGAACTAGAGCAGTTCTAGCCAATGAGATTTTCGGCTATTATCATTTTTGCAAGATTTTCCCCCGGCAAGCTCTCCTGCGTTGTTATCGAACCAGCGCGTCACCGAGGTCCGCTACTCCTTATAAAAAGGGCCTGAAGGCACTGGAAAAACACAGTTTAATTTTCACCCTCGAACGGTTGACCAAGTAGCTAGAGTCCGCCTCTGCTATCTCACGGTCCTCCACGAGTGCAGTTTTCAATCTTCGATCTCGGACACCCCGCGCTGGTTCGCTCCGGTGTATACTTTAAGACCAGAAATAAAAGTAAGTCAAATTGTAATATTAAAAGTTTTTTTTCTTTTTCTCTCGATTCGAAATTCGGTATCGGTGAATATTGCACTAAAATGTGAAATTTAAATAGACAAATTACTCCTCACGGAAAGTCTAGGACAATCACATTTACCCCGGATGGTACTGGTGGATCCTAGACCGGTCGCGAACTTAAACCATTTTCCCCCCTTACGTAACCTCTAGAGTGTAACTGACTGTGCTCGTTACGGTACTGGTAACCTCTAGATCGCGAACGGGATACGGTACAACACATTACACCAAGTATCCTCGATACATCCGAGGTGCGCCGCGAACAAGTACATCGCATTATTGCTCGACAATCGCGTCGATTTAATCAAAACGGTAGCCCTCACCACCTTTCAAATACTCAGACAAGAAAAATAACTACCTTTTAGCCCCGCGTTCCACCTACGCGTCCAGTGCGAGTCCCGAGCTATTAAGCGAAAGCTTAGGCTCGAATGGTACGTTGCGCCGACGTAACAAACGAGTAGCGACATTTGACAGGGTTAGCAAAAACTAGGCTATTGCTTATGATATAAAAATTTGATAATGAAAAGCTATACTGAAATTAACTATGTATAATTTTTTTCTTAATCTACTTGTTTTAATTATAATATATTCTTATATGCCAGCATAGCTGTTCTCAGCTAACTTTTTCATCTATTAGTTCGTTAAAATTATTTTATTTTTCAGGTTTGAAAAGTTTTTCGTTTCATTTTCGTGTCCGGTCAGCCTAGGCCAGCATGCATGAACGTGAGCCATGTTTGGTCATACGTCAGCTACGGACAATCCTCATAGGTGATTCACCTTTTTTAAGATGTACATTAACCTCTGCGTTTAGTGCTCTTAAAATCGGCGAGAAAACGAAGAGGAAAAAAAAATAATGTGGATTTACCAATGTTACAATATCTTTCTCGCTTGCAAAATTACTTATATGTTTATTAATAAATTCCTTTCCATTATCACATCTTAATTTTTAAATTTTTTTCCTGTGTTACTTTCAATTGAATTTATATAGTTAACAAAACAATTATATATTTGATCTTTCAATTTAATACAATACACTTTAGCTACTTGACTGTAATCATCGATAAAACTCAGAACATTTCTCGCCGTTTAAACCAGTAGTACCATAAAGACCATTTAAATCGATATGTATAATTTTTCAAATATCTTAGGTCCTTGTTCTGTCATTATTAAATGGTAAATTATGCATTTTATCTTCCAAACAAATGCTACATTTTAAATGATAAGTTTCTAATTTCCTAGGCAAACCATTAAGCATTTGTTTATCACACATTGTTTTCAAATAATCAAAATTGACGTTACTTAGTGCTCTATGCAATTTTCCCTTTTCTGTTAATTTATTCATTGTCATTGAGTTTGACTCGCTATACATAATTTCACTTGTCATAAGATAAACATAATTATTTTTAAAAGCCAATGCAATTAAATTTCCATTTTGATCAAAAATCTTTGAAATATTTCCAGGTGATACAATCTTATTTGCTTTTGTTACTTTACCATAACTTATTAAATTTCTATCCATATCTTTAACCAAGAAAACATTTTTTATTATATTCATTTTACTTTGACCATAAACAATAGTAAGCTTGTGCCTAATATTGCCAACTTTTGTTGTTTTTAAAGAACGACTATAACCTACTTTTATATTTAGAGGTTTTCTTATTTCAACAGATTCATTAAAATATCGATCATCATTTATAACATGATCTGAGCAACCGCTATCGAGTAACCATTCAACCTAACTATCACAGCTGTTTACTTCAACACCACGCGACTTATTAGGTTTTTTCTCGAATTTCACATTAAAACTACTCACATTACCGTCTTTATTTTGATGTCCTTGATTATTTTTCTGGTAACCGTCTCCTCGACGGTGTTGACTAGAGCCTCTTTCAGCTCCACGACTTCGGCCTCGGTCACCGCGGTGTTGCCCGCCTTGTTGCTGCTGCGCACTTGCTTGCTCCTATAAATTATTGCTTTGTCTCGTTATCGTACAGTGTGCCTTGAAGTGTACATATTTTCCGCACTTGAAACATGCACCATCTTTTTTTCTTTTAGTTTTAAACGCACTTGAACTTTTTTTGCTTCCATCTTTCTTTTCTTTCAATTCAATATTTTTTATTTAACTTTTCACGAATACAACTGTTTAATCAGGTTTTTCTAACACATCGACAAGTCACTAATATAACTTGATGAACTTATAAGCATTTTTATCATGTACCTTATTTTCTCTTTTTCAGTCACATTTACACCGGCGTTTTTTAATTCATTAATCAATACTTCAAACTCAGTGAAAAATGTACTTGAATTCTCAAAGTTTTTTAACTTTAATTTTTTAAATTTTTTTCTTACACAAATTTGCAGTGTAGTAGACTCCTTTATGTACATTCCATCAAATTTCTTTATTATTTTGTACGCCATTACTTCCTCCTTCACAAACTGTAACTGATCATTTGAAATTTCGCTGTATATTAGATTGGTCGCCTTTAAATTTTTTTTGATTCACTCTTTTTCTCTATCCGTTCTTGTCATGGATCTCGTTGATACTATGTCGCATTTCTTTTATTTTGTAATCATCGTTATTCTCCTAGCATTCAAAAATGCAAACAAAACTTTTGACATTTAATTCATCTTTTTCGTCTTTATAGTAAATTGAGAATGGATGTACAGTTGCATTCGAGTGCACACCTTATATGGAGTTTGGTAAAAAAATGCTAAAATCACATATAACAACTAACTCATTTTTTTTTTTTTTTCTTGAAGTCCAAAAATTCCATTTGTTTTTTGAATGAATCAGCAATTTTTTAAGCCGTTGCTTAAAAGTCGTGGAAATTTATCTACTCTGGATATCAAAGTTTGTAGTGAAGTTCTATCTATTGTCACCTACTGTTTGTATTGCATATTTTTGATGAATTTTCTATCGAAAATTTCTTGTGATTCTTTAATAATATTATCTACACTACGGCACTCATCACACAATCCCAAAAAACAATGAGTAGATTGAATATCGCACGTCAAACGATCCAAACAATCATGACAATTAGTTATTGGTCTCTTGGAGTCAACTGTGACACATTTTAAATTTTCTACCATCTTTTATGAGTTTAATATTTTTATGTATCGGACACACACACACCAAATGGGTGTGACTGGCTCCTGACTGTACACAATGTTTTGGTCGTATGCCGGCAAACTTTGAACAACTACACTTCATTTTCGCATACTCTGTTTAAAATAGTTCATACAATTCTTTTAAATTATTCAAAATCAGCCGTTTTTGAATCCGTATTTTGTGACCGTCCAGTATCACGGCAACGAAATCTTTTTTACCGGGCATAATTTGTGTTTGTTTATCAGATTGATAGAAGTTCTTTACATTGTTTATAATCCATCAACTCTTAAAGATGGATGGCTTTTGGGACTTGGATTGCCTAATACTCCTTTATCTTTAGCAATATTTTTTGCAATAGTTATCATATGGCGAGTAGCTGAGGAAAGTTTACCTGGATTGTACCTGGAAGGCGACCAGTATATCTTAGAACGTGTTGCCATCTGTAGTTTATTCGTTACTAAAATCCGCCAAATTCATAAGTAAAAACCAAAAATGAAACGATAAAGTAGACTTATAGTTTGATAACCTTTAATGTTATTGAGAAATACGATGCAGGGTTAGAAGGAGAGGCATGGAGAGGCACCCACGCGCGGATACGACGCGACATGCCGCGCTACATAAATTAATGTATCTCTACCAGTAATGACTTCTCCATTAATTGAAAACATGTTTTTTATGCAAAATTTAAGATAGAAGACGATGATTGTATAAAATGATCGTTAAATTTTGGGAACCATCGTTAAAAGTTGATTATACATTTAAATTGTTAATAACAATATGGAATTGTTAGTAAATTTCTTTTCTTACAATTTACTGTATCATCTTCAAAACGTAAAAAAAGTTTACTCTAACTTAAAAAGAACCGGAGTTATGAGTGCTTGAAAATGAATTTTCAAGGCAAAAATCACGAAACTTCAAAATATTAAACCCCCTATATTTAAAAAAAAAAATCCTTAAATAGGTATAATTTTTTTTTTCATGTAGAATCCATAAACAAATTTTTAGAGAAATATGACGGTCAGAAAGGTGTCCGGTTTGTAAAAGAATTACCCGTTTAATTGACATCAGACCATCACACCTGAAAATTTTTAGATGTGATAGTCTGATGTTAATATCGGGTTATGAAGTTTTTACAGTTCAAGTAATTTGTATTTTTCTATAAGCAATTACTTAATTAATAAAATATTATGCAAGATTGCCTGGCAAATATACATTTTATTGAAATTATTACAAAGCTCATGCTTTTTTTTTCAGTACTTAGTTTGATGATAAAAGTGTTATTTGAAAGATATGGTATCACATATTATTAAGGTAGTTGTTCACCGCGAATCCACCAATATCAATTGTTTTACGATAAAAAAAATTTGATACAATTATTTACATTAAAATATGTTTAATAATAATGTTAGAAACATTACCTATAAATACAACTACATCCATAACACGAAACTATAAAAAAGATTACAAATTTTATTTATTTTAGATATCATACAGATTTTATGAAAATACAGTAATAGTAGTTTTCCTACGAGTTTGAAAAGTCTTTGTTTGCGAACCGAGAGTTTTTCGGCCTGAGCCGAAGGCGAGNATATTTCTTAATACCATTCAATAATAAAGTTCTGAATTGTTACAATAAGAAAATATACAAAATTGAAAAATAAATAAATAAAATGTATTAATTATTTTATCCATACAGATTTTACTAATATACAGAAATAGTAGTTTTCCTACGAGTTTGAAAAGTCTTTGTTTGCGAACCGAGAGTTTTTCGGCCTGAGCCGAAGGCGAGGGACGTAACGAGGTTCGTAAAGGAGACTTTTCGAACGAGTTTCGGAAAACTGCTTTTTCGCCCGAGGAAGTATTAGCCTCCCAAAACCACCCGAGGGCGGAAAAATATTCGCCTTCGGCTCAGGCCGCAAAACTCTTGGTTCGCTAACAGAGACTTTTCAAACTCGTAGGAAAACTACCATTTCATTGCATGGGCCCAAAGTGCAACTGCCACTTTGCGCCCTTGTTATCACTTTGGGCCCACGGGCAGAAAAATTTTTTGCACCCTTCGGGCCCAAAGTACTGCCCTAGGGCCCAAAGTGATTTACTGGGCGCAAAGTGTGCCCACGGGCGCAAAATTGCACTTTGCGCCCTCGGTAAGAAAAACATTATACGCGACTCGGGCACCAACCTACAACAAGCGCTTCCCTTCGGGCGCTTATGTTTGTACTTTGTGCCCTAGTGACGTAATGTACCATTTCTTACCATGGGCCCAAAGTGCAACTGCCGCTTTGCGCCCTTGAGTCACACTTTGCGCCATTGTAATCACTTTGGGCCCACGGGCAGAAAAGTTTTTTGCGCCCTCCGGGCCCAAAGTACTTTTCTGCCCTAGGGCTCAAAGTGATTTACTGGGCACAAAGTGTGTCCACGGGCGCAAAATTGCACTTAGCGCCCTCGGTAAGAAGAACATTATACGCGACTCGGGCACCAACCTACAACAAGCGCGCCTTTCGGGCGCTCATGTTTGTACTTTGTGCCCTAGTGACGTAATGTACCATATATTTCAATATTTTTTTTAAACGGCAGGGGCCATTTTTTTATTTTTTAATATAATATTACAATAGCCGTGCGAAATAAAATATTAGTTTTTAAAAAGTTTATCGTATGATATTTTTCTAACCGAATAAAATGTTCGTTTTTTCCGCATTTCGACTATGCTGGTATCATTGAGTAGTGCAATTTTGAAGTTTCATACTGTCATTTCGGCACTGTTGGAATCTCTACAATTTTAACAGTCGATTCATAATAGATAATGGAATATTGATGGAATGGAATATCCTAGAGCAGGCCATGTTAAACATGAATTTTCAAATGATTTGCCATGATAAAATTGCCTAGCAACATCGTTTAAAGTTTTGTGGTATTCTGATTTTGTAATGAGCCACCTTGAATAAAAAAAAAAAAAAAAAAAAAAAAAAAAAAAAAAAAAATGCAATTTGTTGTCACTGTAGAAAAGCATAAGAAATTTCATTAAAAAATTAACACATCAAACTTACTAAACTATTCTTTGTTGGTAAAAACAATTTTTATGGGGTATTGTGTTTGTATAAGTTTTGTTAAAATAATCCATCACGATGGTGCCGTATCAAAAGACCTTGCCGTTCAAAAACTACAGTACCAATATGGGGGAATATAAAGTATATATATTCCTTCCCACCCCTTTGTTGACAATCATTGACATACTTTCTCTTCTGAAAAAGTAACAAAGGTTGTCGTTTTGTAATGTATATCTATGTATGTGTGTATATGTAAGAGATTTACTTTTTTTTTAAATTATCTAACACAAAGTGAATTTTTACTTAAATTAATTTGATACCACTCTAGATATAATCAATTGGGTACTTAGTGATTTAGACCAAATTTACACATTTTAATGAAAATAAATTCGTTACACTAATTAATTTACAAATTTGTTTTCTGAACAAGTGGACTCCCTTCAATGATTTAGGAATTAAAAGCCGTTATTTTTAGAATTTTGATTTCAGATTCTTCGAAATAGGTCAAAATAAAACTTAATTACCAGTACATACTTATTTGAGTCTTCTTAGTGAAAGATTAACACTGTGTTTGAAAAAAGATACAGAACACAAATCTTTGATGCATAACAAATCAGCCCAAATTAGCTGATTAATAGATATCGACAAACCAAGCGTCACATAATTATCATGCACATTATTTTTTTTCCATGATATTCCTTTGCATAGTTATGTATCATTGTTCGAGATTGACTGGGGTCGAGCACGTTGTGGACTGTATATTTTAAATTTAAGCCGATTTTGGGAGAAGGTGAGATTGTAAGAGAGGTAAAAGATACACTGCACAATTTAATTAACAGGTAAATATATTATTTCTTGAGGTTTAGTGCATAAGCACACGATCAGTAAGAGCTAATTTAGGAGTGAGAATAAAAAAAACTCTAAAGTCAGGTGTTAGTTTGAGCAACGTTTCGTTAGTCTTAACGCCAACCTCATCAGGCTCAGTAACGATCGTCTTAACGATATAGACTGAGCCTGATGAGGTTGGCGTCAAGACCAACGAAACGTTGCTCAAACTAACACCTGACTTTGGAGTTTTTTTTATTCTCACTCCTAAATTAGCTCTTACTGATCGTGTGCTTATGCACTAAACCTCAAGAAATCATGGAAACAATTGGGAGCAGAACGGCACGCTCAACAAACACCGTAAGGTAAATATATTGCTAGTAAAGCACTCTCTTATGACAATTTGGTTTAATGCCAGAACACGTAAAATAACTCTACAATCTAGCGCCATGCGACTTGCCTCAACTGACTTGCTAGGCCGACTAGCTGCAACAGCAGCAGCAGCTAGCTTCTAGTACAGTTAGATATAGGATTGCGCTAATTGGCTACCGCTGCAAGTGCATATGCGATCTTAATTGGTACGAAAGATTAAGGCGCTAAATTTGATTTAAGTAATCAGTTTTAATTCAAAAAAATTTAAAAAAAAGGAATTTAAGAAAAGGTGCTTCAATTTCCAACAATCATACATCATGATGTTATGTGTTTCTACAAGTTCGTCAGTGAAACATACTTTAACTACTATCACATTACATATTTCTTAATACCATTCAATAATAAAGTTCTGAATTGTTACAATAAGAAAATATACAAAATTGAAAAATAAATAAATAAAATGTATTAATTATTTTATCTGTTTTTAATAAGTACTTTAACTTTGTGTGGTAATCTCATCTCACAATGATTGTTGAACTCTCTCACTACCACATTCAACTGCACCTCTATCGATGTTAGTAACAAAGAAGTTTAATGATACCTGCGGCGCTTTGCTTCAAAGGTAGAAGCTATGTATTACCAACTTAGAGCGACAAGCACTCAGACAATATTGAACGCTACGAGATCACGTTGATAACGGTGGAGCTTCATGTTAGGTGTTCACAGCTCAGTATTCGAACTGTTTAGTTTCCATTTTAAACTTATTAGTTATTTTATATTAATACGTAATAGTCATCATAAACCTGAAATTGGAAGCCAGAGTTAGTGGCCAGCCAGGGGCCGATAGGTGGTGTCAAGGGGCCCCATAGCTTAACAAAACAACGAATACTAGAGCCGGCGACAGCTCAGTGCTATTAACAATATAAAACAAATATTAAAACTGCATTAAATTCCAATTTATGGCAATTAACAAAGTTACAAATTAAACAAAAAAAATATCTCTCTTCTGTGTTCGATTATTTATAACTCAGCCTAGCATAACCCCAGACATTTTAAATTAATAATACATACTTAGTTATGAGTTTATTATTAGCAAGTATTATTGCCAACACGGCTGAAAAGTTATTTAAAAAGTTATAAACAAACAAAACACGTAACATTGATTTTCTGTGAAAAATCGACTATAACTTAGCCCAGTATGATCTCAGATCCTTTAAATTAACCATACACACTGATTTATTAGTATATTATTAGCTAATATTATTTCCAACACTGGTGAAAAGTTGTATAAACGTTATAAAAAAATAAGACACGTACAATATTAATTTTCTATGAAAAATCGACCATAACTCAGCCTAGTATAATCCCAGACTCTTTAAAGTAAGCATACATACTCTCACAGTAGTTGATTATGAGCACATTTTATTGCCAACACAGGTGAAAAATTTTGTTAAAAAATATAAGTAAAGTAAATAGGTAAAATATTGATTTTCTGTGAAAAATCGATTATGACTGGGCACAGGATGACCACAGACACTCCAAATTAAACACACATACTTATTAATTAGTATATTATGAGAAAATATTGTTTACATGGGTGAAAAGTTATTAAAAAGTAGTAAGCACATTATATTGGTGTTTTGTTAATTTTCTGCAAAAAATCGACTATAACTCGGTATAGAATGATGCCTAACACTTAAAAATGAACATACATTTTCTTTTATTGGTATAATTGTAGCTCATATTATTGCCAACATGGGTAAAAAGTTATTTAAAAAGTATGATCGCAGTCACTTAAAATTCAGCATACATACAAAAACTCCAAATTTAGTGAACTGACCGAAGGGAACATAGGTCAATAAAATCCAGCGAACTGACCTTAGTGAACATAGGTCAATAAAGTAGCCAGGCTGTGTAAGTGAAAGAGAGAAGAAAAAAAAAATAGTATAATTTGTCTCTTACACTGGGTACTCTTGTAGTTACGATCACTAAAGACTTATGAAAATTTTTTAGTAATATGAACTAGTTAGTCATTATAACATTAAATAATTGGTATGAAATATGATATTTATATCTTAACTCTTATGAGTCAAAAATCGAAATTATAAAGTTCAAATGCTGAGCGACTACCAGGTGTGCAAAAGTAGTTGATCTCCATAAGCTCAACGTTGGTAGCTGTGAACGGCTAATATTGAGCTTCTGCGAGACAACAAGAAGAAACAAACAAGCTTGGTCCTGCTTACTTTTGAAGGCTAGGTCTTACTAAATTCCGTTTTTATCTTTAATTTTTTTGCAGGGGTCACTCTTTTTGTGAAGAACCCTCGTCAATGCTTTAAATACTTGAAGTATGGTCATATCACTTTTAAGTACAACAATAGTGAATCTAGGCCCTCAGAGTGTAGTAAACTGAAATGCGAAGGTACATGTAAAGGGACCTCACCTTAGTGCTTCTACTGTATTGTACCATGCAAAACAATTGACTGCAGTCCATGCAAAGATTATGAAGACCAAAAAGCCATCCAAATAATGGTAGCTTATGATAATGTATCATATAGTGATACCAGAAGGATGGTCAAAAAAAGGTTTAGCAAGTTTTAACGCAAAGCTGACGATTTTCCCGTGCTGAGAGAAAAAGCATTAGTCAGAATCTGTGGCTCTGACAGCTCTCAACTCCTTAGTGAAGCTCTTAAGAAATTGACAAAAAATATGATGTCAAAACAAAATTTTGCCTTCATTAATTCTTTCTCACTCCAATCCCAGCAATCTCACTCTTAGTTGAAGAACCAAACACTAGAACCAAGCTTATCGCCCAGTTTAGTTACAGTACACCAGATAAAGTGTTATGCTGGAGGTAAACATGAAAAATATCAATACAATTTGAACTTTCTCAACTTAAACAAGCTTGATCAGACAACAAAAGAAAATGGTAGTCATAAAAATACAAGATCTCTATTTGATTCTGGTCAAGTTAATAACGAACTGTAAGGCTGGTTCTCTGGCTAACACTCTTTTCCTGCTAAAGAAGTCAGTGGCTTTATTGATAATGCCATGGCTAAAGATCTTTTCGCTAAAAGAGTAGAAAATCCTAAGGATACCTTTCTCTACACTATTAACGACCAGTTTGAAATAAAGAAAATCTCTTAATCGACCAAACCCAACGGTGTTTAAGGGAAATTGAAAAAGGTCAAGTTTTTTTGGAATGATGATATCGATTATGTCATCAAAAAATGTATCTTTCTTACTAATGTTCTGGTTTGTTTTCGTAAACCTTAATGGGTAGTCAGTCATGATCTCCTACTTATGTTGCACAAGACACTAGTCAGATTTAGATTAGAATACTGCAGTTTCCTCATATACATTCTTGTTCTGCTACTGGTCTCAAAAAACTGCATTGCATCTAGTGTAATGCTCTTCAACTAGCGATGGGCTACAGAAATATCTCTCCTTCAAATGTCATAATGGCCAAATCTCGCAATCCTACTTTAGAATCTAGATTGAATATTTGTGCTATAGATACATAAGTTCTTCACATATTTATTCTAAATATTCAACTACTTTTGAAAGCTCCATTAGAAACTTAAAAAAAAATATCAAAATATGTGAAAAAATTTAGCAGTCATGACCTCACCGCCGAATGTTTGAATTTGTTCTTGAACTCTGATACTAATCTTCGACCCTCATATAGAATCCATAACGCAGGATATGTATTTACTACTGAGTGTCTAGCAATTTTATATGCGCTTCGTTTGATCGTCCACTACTCTGGTTACAACTTCTGAATTTCCACTGACTCTTTGAGCGTTTTAAAAGCTCTGTAAAGTATCTCCTCTTTGCTAATCTCGAAATTCAAAGAACTATTGTATCTATTGAATAGCAAAGGTAATTAAATTGAACAGGTATAGATCCCTTTTTATTTGAGTATCTCAGGAAACGGAAAAAATGACTCAGAAGCAACACAGGCAGCATTGACGGACAGTGTCCCTCTTGGTGAAAGAGCAATTCCATACACTGACTTAATAAGAAATTTAAATCTAATATTAGATCCAAAAATAATGCCAAGTTAAAGATAATGCTTTAAATAAATGTGGATTTTAATTTGACAATTTTTTTCAAGAAAGACTGATGCCTTGACTTTTTGGTATCAGGATTTCTAGGAAATCAATTGTGTCAATTAGCAGGATAAGAAGTGGTCACATGTTACTTAATAACAGTCTTTATAGACATTACATTATTATTAATTCCAGCTTGTGTGCTTGTGGAGATGATCCATAAAATTAAACAAGTTTTTTGGTAATGCCTCTATAATACAGAAAAAAATTAAATGGCATTAAGTCTTCATAAAATTTAATTGCTCGGACCATACCCAGTTATATTGTTTTCAGCTAGTCTTGAATTCATAACTTAAGAAATTATATTTATATATACATATTTTTGATATTATTCTGAACATCTAAGTGTTAAAAGGGCTATGCCTAAGTTAATTTAAGGACTGACAAAAAAATAAGAATCATTTATTTGTACTGCTTAATTATATTGCTTTGAAGTAATAAGTCTAAAAAATCTAAATAGAGAGTTACTTTTATTGCTCATCTATGGGGATAGCGACCTATCAAACTAATCTCGGAGCGCATCCGATACTTAGACTCTAGTCAATGAGATGTAAGAACGGTTCATGAACAAAAGTATACATGTTTGTGTAGTGTTTATCGTCTACAGTGCACATGAGGGGCATTTCAAGTCAAATGTCCTAGCACGGCATGTGACCACCGAAATTTTTCTTAAAGAAGGGCATTTTTAATATTTTTTTTAATGCTTCCAATCCAGTAGGATTTTTTACATTAGTGTAGCAGTTTTTAGAATACTGTTTTTTGTTTTTCTTGAGATTTAAAGCGATAAAGTAGACAGGGCTCCCGACCCAGTCCAACCTGACACAGCGCTCATTATTACAGTTGGTTGCAAATAATTTTTACGATACATGTATTAAACTAAAACGAATTCTTTATTTATTTACACATTAACATATTTGCATTGGTATAAAGCACAACAAAAACATTTTATTGTTTATTTTTCATTGCTTTTAAAGCTTTTTTTGTACTTTTGACCAAAAGTTTTGTCGTACTTATAACTTTTCACATCATTTTATCTTTATTTTTTTGCCCAATTTTTATCTTAGGGAAAATTAAGCATTTTCAACTTAAAGACGTTTTTCTCAATTGCATTGTAGACTCATTTTATGGAATTGCTTTGGTCGTTTCCATTCTAGATTTTAATTCTAAAGCTGTTTCATTGTACGACTCGTTTTTACTATAAAATATATCAGTCACTTTACAATAACTCTGTGCCTAATTGTAAATATCTGGAGCTATCAAGGTTCTAGTATCAGAGGAATGACCCAGTCTTGCTTTTTGTCCTAATACCATCACATGCGTTCTTACTACACAAAGTCGAAAAAAATGGCATTCAGTCTGGATTCCAAGATCTTTATCATCAAATAAGAGATTTTGAAAATTTCTCTCATTTTTAAAAAATTCTACCGCATCATCCAATAAACAACACATTTTTTAAAATTCAAATTTCGTTTGCCATGCGGAGTCCACCTCATTGCTTTATATTTCAAGAAAAACAAGAAACTATATTCTGAAAACTGCTACACCAACGTAAAAAACCTTGCTCTTTCGATTTGAAAAACTAAACAAAATATTTTAAATGCCCTTCTTTGATAACAAACGCATTTTATGTTTTTTTATGTTTAATTGATATTTTTTTTAAACTGATAACACCATCGAAGAGCTAAAAAAAAAAAATATTAGTCTGTAATAAAGCCACAATCGCAAGTTGGGAACCAAGTGTTTCGGCAGTCATACTTCACGCTAGAACTTTAACGTAAAACACTCCATGTATACTATCGTGCATTAACAGTTCTCACATTTCATTGGCTGGAGTCTAAGTATCAGTTAAGCCGTCTGAGATAAGTTTGCTGGGTGGCCATCCCCATATCTCTCCAACTGCGTAATACTTTTTTGCCTTTACATTTGTGCGATTATACTTACAACCATATGTTGATGTTGTACTTACTATGCAAATGAATTGATGTTCAGTAATAATAGAATGTATGTCTAGTCACATGACTATATGTCAAAATTGTGAAACCATTATATTGTAATAACTAAATTACTTATGTAAAGTTTCGTACCTACACATATATGAGACGTTCTACGTCAACCGGGCCACCGCTGGGAACAAAAATTGTAAAGCTTTAAAAAATCGTGCTTAAGATATTTGTATTGAGAACCTCCTTTAAATGTCAAGTGGCATATTGATAAATTCAATATGGCTGGTCCAATATGGCGGCTGGAAGTCGTAGAAGAATCATGAGTTCAGCAAAAAAGGTTGTAAAAATGAAAATTCGCAACGGACCAGGTAGTTTTATGGCCAAAATTGTACCTAATAGATGCCCCTGAAGAACTTGTGTGGTTGGTAGACAAAATCCAGAACGGTGGATTCAATATGGAGGTCCAACATCCAATATGGTCGCCGAATTTTAAAAAATCAATCGATTTACACCGAATTCGGTATACGGGTGTTTCATAGGTCACTGATCACGAATTTAAGGTCAGATGTGCCAAATTCAAAATGGTGGATTTAAGATGGCGGACGAAATTTTCGAAAATCAACCGATTTGTATAAAATTTGGTATAAGGGTGATTTTGACGCCGTTGATTACGAACCAAAGGACAGACTTCTAAAAGTAAAGATGGTGGACTCTATATTACAAAAATTTAATAACTCGGTCCATTATATTTGATCGGTCACATTGAATTTTTCAAAGGTCATGTGGATTTTCAAAGCTCATGTGTTTCAAAATATTTTGAGCCCTTGCACGATTTTTTTTAAACATGTCAATTTGTTCCCACCAGGCCAACTCTGGGAGTGCAAATTGTAAAGCTTTAAAAAAATCGAGCAAAGGCTTTAAATGTTTGTTTTGAAAAGCTCATTTAAATGTTAAATGGTATTTCAAGAATTTTTCAAATGGTACCTTGAAAATATGTAGAAATATGTGATAATTATTAATAATTAAACATAAAAGTGTTTTAGAATGACATATGGCTTTAACATAATCATGTGATTTTCAAAATGGATATTGAAATTGTCAGTACTAAATTATCGTATCTTAATAGGAATGGTACGAAAGAATGAATGACAAATTATAATTAGTATTACAAGCCATATTATTTATTTGAGAATTGAACATTTAAAGCTCTGATTTTACGTAAGTTTTTTTACAAATAATTTTTTGTTTAACTAACATATAATGAATTCAATGAATTAGATTGTTGATATCGAAACTTTAAATAAATCACATTAATATTTTATAATAGTTATAAGGCTCACAGCATCTGAATAGCTTTTAACTACTAATAATTTTTCTGCGTTTATGGAAAATGCGTAACTTTTATGGATATTCGTGACAGGTGGAGCACTCAAAAATCTACGTGAAGGGTGCTTTTGCGTTTTTTTGTGGAGATCTTTACTATAATACATTATTTTCATGTAAATAAACTTTTTTTTCCCCATGTAGACAGAGCTTCAGGTGTCAAGATGGCTTCATTTGGCTTAGCCTGAAGACTTGCTCTTGTGGCTTCCCTTTTAAATACAGCACCTAAGCCATCACAAACACACTTTCCATAAGCGGTGGCATGACAGTGCTACTCAGCGAAAATAGAAAAATTTTCATAATAATGAACTAAATTATACATTTGAAAGCGGTTTTTGAAGTGTTGTTAAGCTCCATAAGAAACGTATATCAATTTTGCCACATTCGGACACATGTTTTCAATTTCTGGTATAATTTTTTGTTGCATTACGTGTACAGCAGCTGTATCATGGCTCATACTGTCAGATAGGAGGACAAAAATACCATGCTTAATATCTTGTACAGACTTGTATAAAAAAAGTAACTGGGAAAATAGTACTTTGATTATTATTGAAGTGGAAAGCTTGTACTGCGTCTTGTACTACAAAAGCAAAATTTTCAGAAAAGTCCAGTTGAACGAGTACTCCATTTTCACTTAGATTTTTCGTACGATTAGACACGTATGCTTGCTGACTTTTTGAAATAAAATGGTGGGGTATGAATTCTTCCAATTTATAAATAAAAACTTCCACGAAGTTATCAACAGGGAGACATTCTTTCTTTAATGTGCATCTATCTGCAGATTTCCACATACTAAAAATTAGTTCTTCTTTACTCTGTGATTCAAAAATATTAGATACGTAATCTTTCAATATTTCAAATTTCGGACATGATTGACACTCATTCAAAAAACAATCAGGCTGTGGATTTTTGCACAATGTAAATTTCAAGCAGTCGTTGTGATTTTGTATTTTATTTTGTAAATTTTTCATCATGTTTTGTAAATTGGAAGCATCAAGCATATTTTTGAAATTCTCACTTACTGGACATACACATACACTGTGTGTCCCTTTATCACGAGCAAGTATACACCACTTCGGTCTGAGCTCAGCAAACTTGTTCAAACTTACTGGATTTTTTGTATTCAATTTTATAAAATCTTCACATAAAACACATACATCTGAGAAAAGTAAACGTTTCTGTACTTTATGTTTGTCCCCGTCTTTTTTTACTATAACAGCATCCTTTTTGTTTGCCATAATCCGACTATTATTTTTATCTGACTCATAAAAGTTCACAATCTTTGCAACTGTATCGGACGATAAAGTTTTACCTGCTCTTGGAGATGGCATTGCTGAAATACCCTTCGTTTTGTTTAAAATTCTTACTTTTTCAGCCATCCTTCTTGAAGTTTCAAATTCTTTAGCTACTTTTCGTGTTGACCAACAATCAGGAGCTGTTGTCAGTATTGCTACGCATAAAGGTGGCAAACTTTTGAATCGTTCTTTGAATCCATTTAATAATTGTTCCAATTCATCTTCTCGAGAAAATATTATTTATCACTTATATATTGATAACTATAAAGTAAATTATTTAACGTATATAGGACTATTCGATCACAATTTCTCTATAATAAAAGCTACAATAGTTGCAGTTCTCAGTAAAGATACAAACATATATTAATACTTCAACTCGATATCTAATGAAATCCTACTAGCGTGGTGTCCGTTTAGGTGTCTGGTCGTTAAAAAGAAAAAAATTATTTCACTCTCACGCTTATCTTACATTTCCAATATCTACTAGCCTGGTGTCAGTTGCTTCACCAGTCACGAATATCGATAAAGGTCACGCATTTTCCATGAACGCAGAAAAATTATTAGTAGTTAAAAGATATTTAGATGCTATGAGCCTTATAACTATTATAAAATATTAAAATGATTTATTTAAAGTTTCGATATCAACAATCTAATTCATTGAATTCATTATATGTTAGTTAAACAAAAAATTATTTGTAAAAAAACTTACGTAAAATCTGAGCTTTAAATGTTCAATCCTCAAATAAATAATATGGCTTGTAATACTAATTATAATTTGTCATTCATTCTTTCGTACCATTCCTATTAAGATACGATAATTTAGTACTGACAATTTCAATATCCATTTTGAAAATCACATGATTATGTTAAAGCCATATGTCATTCTAAAACACTTTTATGTTTAATTATTAATAATTATCACATATTTCTACATATTTTCAAGGTACCATTTGAAAAATTCTTGAAATACCATTTAACATTTAAATGAGCTTTTCAAAACAAACATTTAAAGCCTTTGCTCGATTTTTTTAAAGCTTTACAATTTGCACTCCCAGAGTTGGCCTGGTGGGAACAAATTGACATGTTTAAAAAAAATCGTGCAAGGGCTCAAAATATTTTGAAACACATGAGCTTTGAAAATCCACATGACCTTTGAAAAATTCAATGTGACCGATCAAATATAATGGACCGAGTTATTAAATTTTTGTACTATATACACATAATAATTTAGTTAGCTATTCAAAATTTTCTCAGTGGTAAGTATATCAAAAGTTTTGCAGAAATGTATAACGTTCAATAAAACATTTTGCAATTCAAGTATAATTGTATCAATTATGATAAAAAAATCAACTAAGAATAAAAGTACTTGTTTCTATTAAAATTGGTTACATCGGGGTTTAAACATTTAAATTTATCCTCCATCGATTTTTAGAGTCAGGTTTTGCAACAGTGTTAACTGATAGTCAAGAGAAAGTTCTTCGAGATCACACAATTGACATAGAAAAACGATTAACTGGGTTTGTCAATGATTAAAGTAAGGAGGCGTGCATTTGACTATGCTGTTTACTTGACTTTGTAAAATTGGCGTGACATGTGTGGTCATTTCTCTATCAATTTTTTTTGTTTTTTATAAATTTTATAATTATACTTTGGGTATGTTTTGATCAATATTGTTGAGAACTACATTAACTAATATTTAAATATGTGTAACTTTATATGATAAAGTTTTTTTTATTTTTATTATTGATACTTGTTTTTGGGTATCGATACCCGTTAAAAAACATAAAGCGATACATTGAGTAGCTGATACTTCATATCAATACTTTGTGGTATAACGTTGAGTGCAGACATAAATTTCGGAAAACTAATATATTACATTACATTGAAAATCATGCAGCAATAAAATACGCAATTATAAAGTACAATCGCTCTCATTTCATGTGCGACAGTTATGCTAGTCTGATGCGGTTAAAGAACGGAGCTTCATCGCACTGGATAAAAATGTGTAGAGATTTTTGATGTCTTGGACTTCGTGGTTATTCAGAACGCGCAGTAGGTTATTTGTATAAAAGACGAGTTCCTTTATATTCATGTACATTGGGCAGATGAACATGCCGTGGTATAGTGTTCCCGCTGAGTTAAGATTACAAAGAGTACATGCATCTGTTTCGTTGATTTTGTTAAGAATACTGTCTACTGCGATGTAAATGCTTGATCTCCTTACCAGCCGGCAAGCAGCAAAGAGTCTTGTAAATGGCAGCGGAATCTGCATATTCAGGTAATTGTATTAAGATAACTCCGACAAATCTTTTAGATAGCGGTATAACGGTGAATAGGTAGAATTTTGAGCGCGCTTGGTGTCAGCTTCAAGACGGTTTTTTGTGAGTTTTGTTATGATCATTGGGAGTGCACGTTGGATCGTATTAGAGTCCGATGTTTGTATTAGGTAATCATGGCCTATGTTCTGTAGTATGGAGCGTATTGATGTAAACGAGTTCAGTTTGGGTTTGTTGTCAGATTTTCCATCCAATTCTATTAATCTTTGTAGTAATCTGCGGGGGTAACGTGCGGTGTCCATCTGTAGAATTTTACACCAGTAGTTCAGCGTTCTCAAGATTACCTGGTTCGACAGCTTTCAACTACCTGTTTCCAGCCGTAACAAGTATCCAGGAGTACTCATAGGAAGTTGCAAGTATTTTTTCAAGAAGGTCGTTTGGATTTGTTCAAGTTCTTCTGCTTATACTCGAGCCCAAACTCCTGCTCCATACATAACTGTAGAAGTAACGACTGAAGAAAATAGCTTTTTAGCTGGGTAGAGTCCTTGTCTACGGCCTGAGCAGAGTATCTGCCATATGGGGCTCAAAGCTGATTTACCGTTAGCTAGTGCTCTGTTGCAGTTTTTTTTTAAGAGCCAGTAGTAGTGAAGGTGGTACCCAACTAGGTATATTCGTCTACAATCTTCAGAGAAATTCCTCTGTACTTGAAGGTTCTGCATTTGCGTGTACGTCCGGAGCTACTGATCTTGAAAGTGGTGTCTAAGGAGTTTTTTTGGATCAAGTCGAAAAATTTGTTAATGCTAAAAAAATTTTGATAATTTAAAAAAAAAATTTTTAATTGAAAATATAGAAGTACATGTAAATAGTAGCTTTCTAATCTCTACAAAAAATAAAAAATTATTTAAAATATTTGTACGGAGTTTTAATTTATTACTGGATTAACATATTTACACTGATCACAGTCTTATTCACGTTCTAGCACTGCCAATCGTAGCTACCGAAATATTAAAAAATTGTAACGTTTTATATATTTAAGATATATTATAACTATTTAAGTACGAAATAATATGGCTAAAATGATTTATATTTAATAATTAGAATTCAAAGTTGGCGCCCTTCGAAGCTGGAGCAAGCGTATGCTTACACAAACGCACAAAATTATGAACAACATTTCAAGTTTTATTGATACAAGAATAATAAAATTTGTAAAAACATAATGTTCTTTAAAAAATAATTAAATTCAACGTGAATAATAATTCCTATTATGACTTGACTTTTTCATGCAATTTTCATGAAAAGTGGTATTATTCGCAAACGTAGAAAGAACGTAACCACATGGATCTTGAAGTTTATCGGATCTTTTAAAAATTTAAAATTTGACGGTACGTAATTGGTTAAAAAACGTCAGATTTACTTATTTTGTAAAATAGAAAACACGAAATTTAAAAATTTGAAAACATTTCGAATAATTTAAAGGGCAATGAGTGTACATGATGGGAGTTTAGAATTTTTACCTCATATTCGTGTTTATTGACCTAAAAAAACTCTCGAGTAACAAGTCTCAACTGTCCACGTTACGAATTTCTATACAATTCCACGAGATGACGTTGGTACTGTCCACCCTGGGCACCAGGTACCTCGCAGATTATCGCCATTGTCACAATCGTGTTCAGTGACCCTCAAAACCCCCGAGTAACAAGTCTTAACTGTCTACGTTACGAATTTCTATAAGACTCCAAGAGATGACTTTGATACTGTCCACCCTGGGCATCATATCAGGTACCTCGAAGATTATCGCCGTCGTCATAATCGTGTTCAGCAACCCAAAAAAAACCCGAGATACCATTTTAGAGGCTGAATATCAATTTTACGATATTTTTACCACGTCGCTTTTTTAGGGTGCCTACAGGGGGTGGAATCCACCCTAGTTTTTTAAATTTATATTTGTCAGAATAGGTTAAGGGTGATGAATGCTCCTGAAGGTTCTGGAAACGCAATAGAAAAGGTCCCATTCAAATCGGTTGTGTTTTGCCATTTTTCTACATATTACAGTTTTTTCCGGCTTATATACTGGATTATTCGTATGCACGACTGAGTCAAAAGCTCGATGAAAGTCGATTAAGGCTGCGAGTAGCTTGCTTCTGGCTTTAGACAGCTCTAAACATACTTTAGCTTAAAGAGTAAAAATATTTTCGTCGCAGCTTTTACCGCTTCTAAATCCAGATTGACATTCAGGAAGTATATTGTTTTTTTTACACCAGTCACACAGTCGGAATTGTATAGAAGTAAATATTTTAGTAATATCATTTGTGAGAGATACCCCTCTGTAGTTGGCCGGGTCAAGCTGGTCACCTTTTTTTGTATAAGAGGATTACCAGGCTTGAATACCAGCTTTCTGGTACTCCTTCGTTTGCAAGGGCCATGTTAAAGAGTTTTGTAAGGTGCAAGAGCCAGCACGCGGGTAGATTTTTGTAAAAAGCATTGGGAATACCATCGGGTTCTGGAGATTTGTCTTTTTTCAGCATCATGACTGTTTGTATTACTTCGTCGAATTCTCCTTATCTAGTGCAGGGTTGCTACAGTTAATGTAAAGTGTTTTTGAAAGAGTCCTATCTGGGTAGACGTGCGAGTGAAATTCTTTTATTTCTTCCGAAGAAAGTAGACAGGGTGTGTGCTTCCTCGCTCGAGTTTTCTGACAGCAGACCAAAAGAGGTTACGATTTTAAGCGTTGTTTAGATAACATCTTAAGTAGTTGTAATAATCCTATTTCTTAATTTGGTAAAAATTTCTGTAGGCATTTCTGGCTTCTATGAAAGAGTTTCTTAGCTGCGTCTTGCTTTGCGCCGCCCATCTCCTTTGTAGGCGTTGCTGATTGCGGTTGGCCCATGACAGTCCTTGTCGTACCAAGATTTTTCTCTGCGCTTATTACCTGAGTTTGATGGCTTGGCAGCCTGCTCCACGTTTAATTTTTTGGCGGTGGAACTAATCGTCTCTGTGAGCTCGTCGTTCTTCAAGGACAGCTCTTCGTCCATGGGTGGAGGTATGTTAGCCATGCGTTTACAGAATTCAGTACTCAAGGAGTCATCCTACTTGAGCTTTAGCGATGTGTAGTGCGATCGAGGCAACTGTGGGCAGTATGCGTTTACCGAGTTCATTGTGACTCTGACAGGCAAATGGTCGAATTGTCCCACATCCAGTATATCAAAGTCGCTGAGAGAATAGAGTCCTGCATCATTTTTCCATATTAGGTAGATAACGCTCCTTTCATTATGACCGATGTAGGTAGGGGTGCCATTAGGATCGGGTCTGCTCCTTCCATTTAATAAAGTTAGCCCCAAACTTTCAATTTCTTTGGTAAGGAGTCGGCCCCACCTAGTCTCAGTAGCGTCTGTTGAGAGCCTAGAGTTGGTAAAGCATGAATCTAAAAGCAGATCTGTATCTAACTGGTTAAGTAGACCCAGACGAGCGTTGAAGTCACCTTCCACAAATATAATGGCGTTAAATTTAGTTTCATTTTTATGAATGAAGATCTTCCAGGCTGGCTTCGAAGCTGTTGTTTGGATCTGGTTTCGGATAAACATTAATAACAAGAAATTTATTGGATTCTATAGTGCACTCTATTGCAATAAACGTTTGAGCAGATTTATTATTGCAGACGTTACTAGGCGATTGCTTACGAGCGAACACAGATCGCCACACCGCTGGCCCCGCCCAGGGTTTTGATTCTTAGGGCTGGACTGTTGAAGATGACAGATTTGGGCAGGAATGAGGGGGCGACCAATATATTTTCGCATACCCCAGTTTTTGAAATGTTAATGAGGGCACAGTTGCGTAGGTACGATAATTCGTCATTAGATAGGTTAAAAACGTTAGAGTATCCATGAGTACTCCAAAATATAAAAAGTAGTGTCCGGTTGAGGAAGTAGAGATACTGCTGGACAGACATGGCTCAATGTAATTTTGGGGAGGGGGGACTTACAGTGGGGCAAATCGCCAAAAAGATGGCCAAAAATCAAAAAATTAAGTAATCGATATAAAATTGAGTACTCAGAATTTTAAGGGTCGCTGATGACGAATTTCATATCAAACATACAAAAATTCACCCCCTTCACCCCTTAAGAACCACCCCCTTGCATGAAATACCACATAATTTATAAAGTTATCAAGTTGTATACCATTTTCAAGGTTTTTGTGGTCGCAAATTACGAATTTCATAGCAAACATACAAAAATTTACCCCCTTTACTCCTTAATCGTATTTTTCTAGATGAATAATAAAGATATCAAAATTAAATGTAAGAAATAATTTCTTGTTCATAAGTTTTTATTCATTTTATCTATTTTTCTTGTAATGAAATTTTAAAAACTTAAAACTAAACATTAGTTTTCACTTAAACTCTAATTCTGATTCGGAATCACTAGATTCGTTTTCTTTGTCAGCGGAAATTGTAATACAACCAGTATCTGTTAATAATTTTAAAACATCAGTTGAAAATGGCTTCTTTGTTTTCTTAGGTTTAATTCCCAATAATGAAATGTAAGGATCTAAGTGTAAAAGAAGTCCATGAATAATTTCTTTGTTAGCCTTAGTACGCGACATTTCCCTGCTGTTGTTTAATCTTAATAGTTTTGTGATCTTGTGTAAAGTTTCTTGAACTTTTTCTGCAAATCAACCAAGAGGTAATACGCAATATCGTTTCACTGATGAATCAAAATCTGGAACGCAGTACAGGTTAGTAGATAATATGATTTTTTCCCGACACGTACAAAGGTCAAAATTAAGATTGGTGATAAATTAATTTAGTCCTGTTCGGTAGATTGCAAAATGTAGAGCTTTATCAATTGTTTCGAACTTGAGTCGTGGTTTATACATTTTATACCCTGTAGTCTGCTAATAAGTTGAAAAAAAAATAGTTACCTTATAAACTGTTGGTGGCATGTAATACCAAGAGTACAACATTACATATCGCTCTGCGGTTTCCAAGCAATACTTTGTAAAAGTGATTTCATCAATTGTATATCCACAAGTTATTGTTATGAGTATATTATGAAATCTTTGTATAAACTCTTGGTCGATCCCTAAAAACAAGGCAATTGAAATAAATCTTTTCACAAAATACGCCAGATTCTACAATTGCGTTTTATAAAAAATTGTACCACTCTAAACAAATTGTATATAGTCAATTAGGATTCTGCATAAAAATGTACACTAAAAAAACTTTAAAAAAACCTTTATTCATCCGGTGCAGACTGGTTGTACACCAGAAAAGACATAGCCTTGGGACTATTTCGATTACTTACGAAATGATTTTTCATCTTATTTAAAGAGGGGCAAATATGGGCAAGATTTTTTGATGGATTTACTTTCTAGGTATGTTCAGGTATATGAAATCGCTAGAGAGCCCATGAAAGCTCGAGAAAAACCTTTTCGATTTTTTACGTTTTCTTTTAATATTTGCATAAATAAAAATCACACAAAAAATCGAAAAAAATTGGAAAAAGCAAAATTTACTTACTTGGCGGCTGCGTACGTTTAAGAACAAATTTTTTGGGTCATGATTTTTACTGATTTATATGTTCTTGAGTATCAAGAAGAAGTAAACATCACAAAAAATAGCAAATTTGAAACTTAAAAAATTAAATTTTGGCCAGCTTTCTGGCGATTTTCTCCACTGTGCGATGTTGAGGCTGGCTGAATAGCCGATTTCCCATAGCCGGTGTAAGATCGTCCAAAATTATGTTTAGTGCATGTGTTTTGGCGGTGTTCGATTTTTGGGCCGTACAGCTTTGAGCTGTTTGGCCTCCACGAAACGGCGATGTGAAGTGCGAGCGCTGAAAGGGAGCATCATCTACAAGGCCGAGTCCTTCTTTCCATACTTTGGCTTTGCCGTCAACATAAACCTTTAAATGTACACGTTCTTTCCCTTACTTCTTTCTTCTGCGGTAAAATCGGCGAGCTTGTTCCTAACTATACGTTCTATCCCAGTGAGTTCGTCAGAAAGTGATAGGGTGCTGCCAGTGAGCATTTTCTTCTTGGATAGGATTAAATGAGTTTGATTATAAAGATGCTGCTACTTTTGAGCCCAATTAATGTGACGTCTGCTATATCAACATTGAGTTCCAGTTTTTGGCGTATAAGGTTGTGGATTACCTCTTTCCAGTTGTCTGATTTTGCTTCAAATCCTCGAAGAACTAAATTTTTTTATCTCACTCTTACGACGCGATCCTTTGTTTATTTTGAGAGCTTTGAGGCGGTTGCATATGTCAGCTTTATCTGACTTCTATATGGTTTCTCTAATATTGAGTTCCTCGGCTACTACTTCCTTGATGGTATCCTTTATATTCGTAATGTCGGACTATAATGCACCTACACTGGTAGATAGATCAACAAGACACGGTGTAACTAGGGTACAGCACTCGCGTCTCCCTTATAAGCCAGCTGGTCAGTTGTCCACTCAAGTCACGGCCACGCCAAAGATGATCGGGTGTGCCAAACTAGATGCCAGGTCTCATCTACGATGTAAAGACGGCTCAAAGGTCGGCAACTCTAGTTGCTAGGCACTGAGGACAGCTTCTCCTTGACCTTCCGATGTAGACGGCGGATGTTTCGGCAGGTGTAGCCCGGATGGGGTTGACGAGCGATGACGTTTTGGAGGTTAGGGCACAATGGCGAGATCAGTCGCTGTATCCCGTGCACCAGGAGGCTCAGCAGCACCCGATTTTCTACACATAGGCCTCTCTAGGCAATGGAGGACGTTACCTAAAAAAGGGCTCCACCCAGAGGTATTAGTAAACTCTAGAGCAGTCACTTACTGGGCAGTGAAAAAAACACGTCTGGACTCTTAGGCAACCAAGCAGCGAATCGGTATAATAAAATAACTAAGTTTAAGAAACTATAAAATAGGCTCCTTATATTTTCAATATTTAATCAAGATTGTAAGTCTAAAAATATTTTACTTTAATTAATTTTATAATATATATATATTACATGCATTTAAATACATCACAAAAAAACAACTAGACATCGTGCATTCTACTTATCAATAATATTGTTTAAAATAACAACCTCTGTTAACAACAATAACAACCACTGTTGTCAGTGACAACTTTACCAATATGTATTATTTATATTATCACGCATTTTATACTATGAAATTATTTTAAGTTTTTACAATGTATATGTACTTATATCACTTTATACGTCACTATGAATAAATTTCATGAACCCTATTAAAAACTACTTTATTATTTCAGAGTCTCTTAGTCTTTCCCACCTCCTATGAGCCCAGCCTTTTCAAAAACCGTGCTACTATTCGAAGATCACCGAAATACCTAGCTAGGGACCCCTTCACTACTGCTCGATCATCTCCTCCACTGTCCACCATTCTGGAACTATTTTCTGAAAACTGTACCCAATAGCTTCTACGATGCTGCGTTACTCTAGCTCATTCAATTGCCATACCGCACAGTGGTCCCAAACGTTGAAAAAATTATCAAAATTTGTGCTTCCCGCGACTTCTTAATCAACTTAATCAATTTTGGGCTTATTTTACTCTTAAGACCATAACCTGCAAGAATCCGTTTCCTTCAGTCCTTTGACGACTTATTATATATATGTTCTTTATGTATACTCGTATATAACGAATTTTGATAGTCGCATTATTGTGTATACATAAAAACGTTGTTAAAATTTATCAGTTCGTACCAAATTTGGTGTCCAGGGATTTTTGAGGTCGCTCATTACGAATATGGAGTTAGATTTGCTAAATTGAAAATATCGGACACAAGATGGCGGACAAGATTTTCAAAAATTAACCAATTTGAACGTAATTTGGTGTACGGGGGTTTTTGGGGTCACTGCACTGAGAGGGAATTGGTGGGGCTGCTCTTTTGGATACAGAAGAGACGCGACACCATAGCTCTAGTGGCGCCTCTCTCCTACCTAGTACAGCTGCTTTCCTAATCCAGGCGAGCAGCTGCTCGAAAGTGTCAAGGGACAACTCTCCTAACCTATTAAAAGAAAGGAGCCTCCACTGTGGTGGCTCTGTTGCTTGGGCCAGTGGCTCAGCGCTCCTGACTGGGGGAAAATAGCCTCCAGTCCAGCAGGAAGGCAGACCTGCTGCAATGGGAGCAGAGCTACCGCTTTTAGTGACGAGTCATCTCCAGTAGGTAGAGAGGCTCCCCCAATTCCCTCTCAGTGTGATCATGAATATGGAGTTAGATTTGCAAATTCAAAATGGCAGATCATCGTCATTGTCATCGTCGTAGTCATCGTCATCATCATCATCAATGTAAAATTAGAAATAAATCGTTGATGAATTCAATGCGGAACCCACGTAGATTCTGCGATGAATAAGCTTGATTTCACGAATGCACGAAACTTTTACGTTGAAAATGCTAAACTTATTAACTCACTTAGTAACAATTAGTAATATTTCCAACATTGCCTCTATCCTTACTATTTGATTACTATAATTAATTAAATGAAATTAATTGTAGTTTTGCATACAAAAATTTCTATCCAGCGCTAAAACAATGAAGATTAAGCGTGAAATCAATGATGTTTCGTTGCTAAATCTATATGGATTCTACAATAAATCAACCAAACGAGTTGCCACTTGGTAAATCGACATGAATTTCAGTGTATCGATCATGGCAGATTCAACGTGGATTGATAAATAATTGAGTTTGAATTTTACATTAATTCATCATAAATTCAGTGATGAAACCTACGTTGATTCAGTACTCAAATTTTTGTTCAGGTAGTGTTAGTGATATTCAACACTATTATTTAGTCTGCAATCTTATTTGTATTTAAATATGACCCTAGGAGACAAAATATAGGTACTGTAGCTTTGTATTCTTCCATAGTACTACTGAATTCCAGAGGTTTCAATCAAAATTTTTTGTCAACCGCTTCACTTGAAGTGGAATGCTTATATACAAATATATATATGTGTGTGTATGTGTGTGCGCGCGCGCACGCTCGTTCATTGTTCTATTACGATAAATAATGCAAATTGTTATGATTTGTTGCACGTCTACCTTGATTACATATGTATAACGATGGATGACACATCGGAGGGAATCGGATCCTTGTAGCCTATGATCTTACGAACAAAAGAAGAACGAATAATAATTACCAAAATTCGTATTGATTGAGTAAAAATTCGCGGGAAATACGAATTTTGATAATTTTTTCGGCTTCCTGAATCACTGTCGCTAGTTTTCTGCTGCCTCGCGTGCAGTACCTACCGTGATTAAGGTGTAACTCAACTTTGTTATATTAAATATTAAACCACCGTGTGTTAACCATTACAGTTTAAAAATTTATAAAGTAATAGTTGTTTATTCAGATAAAAAATATATCATGGTAGTTGTAAATATGGCATGCCAACTAGTTTTTTTTTAATATACGTGCATAGTAACAGTTAATAAATCCTTCTCCCAGTGTGCGAACTCGTGAACAGCGATCTCAAGAACCCCCATACACCAAATTTGAAATAAATCGGTTGATTTTTTAAATCTTTGTCCACCATATTTGATCCACTATTTTGAATTTGGCAAATCTAACTATATTTTTATAATCAGCGGCCCCAAAAACTTCTGTACACTAAATTTGATACAAATTAGTTAACTTTAAAAACGTTTTTATGTATACACAGTAATGTGACAATCGAAATTCACTAGATGTACATAAAAAACATATATAAATAAGTCGTCACAGAAATAAGGGAAACGGATTTTTGTAGGTTATGGTCTTAAGAGTAAAATAAGCCCAAAATTTATTAAATTGATTGAAAACTCGCAGGAAGCACAAATTTTAATAATTTCTTCAGCGTTTGGGACCACTGGGCACCACCGCCACCATCGCCACCAGCATCACCACCACCACTATTACTTACACTACCACCACCACTCCCACCACCACTTCTACTACCACTACCACTACCACGACCACTACCACTACCACTACCCAGCGGGGGATCACCCTCTAGGGGCTGCTAGATCTTGTCGTTGGTGGGGGTGCCTGGCTTCGGATGGGGTAGGCTCTAAAGAAATAGGTGATCATTTGTCTAAATGTGTGAGGGACTGTGTTTCCCCGAAAACATAAGAAACAACAAAAAAGGGGAAACTTTAAAAAATGAATGACAGTATGAGTGGTGTATGCGTGTAGGGACTAGAGCTTGAAGGGAGCTGTCTGGATCCACGAATGAAAACCAGCCGACTTGGAGGGCCGGCAGGGGCTGACCCCCCATCCAAGCCACTAAGGATCAGCCTGCTGTCTTGGTATGGTAAGCTGCCGAATTCGAAGAAGAATTGAAGTAACAAGATGTTACAAATGCCTGGAATATGGACACGTCTCAGGCAACTGTAAGAACGAAAACAGATCCAAACTTTGCTTCCGGTGTGGAAGCTCAAACCACCGGAAGAAAGAGTGTCCAGGCCCAGCACGGTGCTTCCTTTGCCCAACAACGGACAAGAAGCAAGAAGCAGGCGGTGGGAGCTGCCCTTTATTTAGAAGAGCCTTAGAAGAAGCCAGGGATAAGGCCCAAGCAGGACGAAAATGAGGCAAAAGAGCCTTGAGTTAAAAGGCAGGCTAATGTGGACCCAGGCTGCGATGGGTACTTTTTTACCTATCAGCAAGGGAAAGCATCAAGCTTATAGTGGTGCTTGCTAGGTAAGCGGCCTACTATGGAGCGCTAGACAGGGTGCTGGTCCTCAGGGACCCCGAGTCCTTTTCAGGACTCGAGAGGATCAGCACCTCTAGAAAATGGTGTCGAGTTAGCTCGTTAATGCTGTGAGACGCGATGGTCTTCCTGGTGGCTCCACCCTGAAGTAATGCTAACGCGGTTCCGGGGTGGATCAAAAGCTACGCGGCATGGGGGGTTTTAGTGGGTATGGGTGGTCTAATAAAAAAAAATCCATTGAGTCCCACACTACCGCTGTCCCTGCGGTGCGCCATAATGCATTTCCCCTCCCTCCACACAAAAAAAAAAAAAAAAAAAAAAAAAAAAAAAAAAAAAAAAAAAAAAAAAAAANTAATAAAAAAAATCCACCGAGTCCCACACTACCGCTGTCCCTGCGGTGTGCCTCAATGCATTTCCCCTCCCTCCACACAAAAAAAAAAAAAAAAAAAAAACTACTACTACTACTGCTACTGCTTCTGCTTTTGCTACTACTACTGCTGCTGTTTCTGCTGCTACTACTTCTACTAGTACTACAGTATTTTACGTCATTACAATCTTTTTTCCGCTTGCTTCTTCCGTATCTACATGTTTTTTATCATTTTATCATACACATAGTACGAATGTGTGGTTCACGAACGAGTGCAATGCGTAGCAAACATCCAAGTACGCTTATCAAATGAGCTTTCGTAATAGGTTCTATTGTTAATGTTGAAACGATATTGAGGACTGAACGTCTTTTTTGTGTTATGAATATAATATTTTTGCAAGAAATTGTGATTGGTCGACTTTTTCTCCCGTGAGTCGGAAGACGTCTTATTTTATTAATTATCAAAAGAATCGTTGCTTTACTTTAAGGAATGTGCTGACTCTTGTATATAATAAACCAACCACTTCGTTTTTAAAATTGTAAAACAAAAGTTATCGTACATCATGTGATAATCAGTCGCCTTATATTTTTTTAGGAATGCGCTGATTATTTTGTATAGAGTACCCATCACCTTGATTTCTCAAGTATTTGAGAAGAACAGTTATAAATTAATCGTTACCTTATATTACATAGTGGGTATTCGACGTCTTATATTTATGTGTGTGTGTGAGTGTGCGTAAATAGATGGATATTTTCAAAAAAATTGCAATAATTAATGAAGCCAACACTGAGAAAAGTGGTGTTAAAAGTATTATTACTATAATAAAAATTACTATATTTTTCGAAAAAATGAGACATACTTGCCATAATGTAAAAATAACTATACTATGTAGTAAAATCACCGAGACTGTCCCGTTTGCTCAAGTTTTTTTTTCCCTTTGTAGCTGTTAGGTTCGCGCAACCCATACCTTGGAGAGAATTGGTGATTCCTGGTTAAATGCTAAGATTTGAGAGTGTAATATAGGGTCGTCAGTCACCGGGGTTCCCAGCTTTGCGAAGAACAACTCTTCTCGTGACGACTGCCAGTGAATGACTGACTTAGTTTAATAGTGGCCATCTTTAGTTAACATAGCCTTTTAGTCGACGAAACCCTTTCGGAAATGGTAGTAAAAATGTAATTGTTGGCAAGATAGGTTTAAACTTAATTGGCCCTTAAAAGAAGCAATAAGACTGATGGTTGAATAGAAAACGATACTTATAGTGGCCCTGAAAAGGGCCAGTGGTGAGACTTCCAGCTAGTCCTTATTGTTATTCTTGATAATAAAGAGCTGGCTGCGGGTAGCTTGACTCTTACCCTCGAAGTCTCTGTGTTCAAAGACCGTGTTGGAAGGAGGTACGCCACTGACCAAAGAATACCTTGTCTTTGGGTCGTTTCCCAGATAAGCAACCGCTCATCGTTAGTTAGCAAAGTGGGTCTAGAAAATACCTTCTCTGTGGGTATGTTGTTGTTACGACCACTAAGCAGGAAGCCGTTGTGGGTGCCCATGCTCCTCAGGTCTGTCTTCCCTGGCTTACATTTGTAGTAAGAAATTCCCTGACAGCACCAGGCAGGATGGTGGAACGGCCACATAACTATGGAGTGTTGGAGCAGGTTGTGCTCTGGCTAGACGCGTCTCCTGGTATTCCGCCAGAGACGTTATCGGTTAAAATAATTTTTTATTGGTGGCACTTATCAATCCTGGAGGTTCAGGGTGGAATTAGACCTAGGTCACTTGCCCATTGGAGAAGAGTGTCGTCGGTAACCGGGATATCCAGCTGCACGACTTTCATCTACATTCTCGATGCAGCTTAATGAACTGCCATTAGACGACTACGACTGCAGAAATTTTTGAGACGCTCCGGCCTATAATAACCACACTTATTTGATTCTGTTGCAGGTAGCTTTGATTCATGTCAAAGCCACGTAGCGGATCCTACTGAACTAAACTGAAAAGCCGGCATATTTTTGCAAAAATTTGAGCTTATTTATTGCTATTGTTTTTAAATTTTTCAAGACAAAAACTATTCTAAAACCATCTAGGAAGTGTCAAGATTCGGTATGCAAAATTTTAGCTAAATTGGTCCAGTATATTTGCGGTTAGCGATTACAACGCTTTTAGCGACTTTGCTTCATATATTAGTAAGAAAATGTTGGTTAGGAGTTCTTTAACATTGGCTTATAACATCACTATTTTACTACTTTTATTATTAACAGAACCATAATGTCTACCATCCAAAAGTTTTTGGATGAGTTCTGCCGTTCGATACAAGATGAAGAAGGAGGTAACCAAGATGTAATGGAAAATAATGATGCAGCCATGACGCCACTAGAGAATTATGAGAAATTTCCAGAAAAATGAATTATGTTGGATTAGTGGTGTGAATCAGATCAAACAGGTATGGTAAAATATTTTTTTATTCAAAATTTTTTCATATTTTATTTCGTTATATTATTTTGTAAATCCACCTTCAAGTTCTTCAAGTCCCTCTTCTAGTTCTTCTTCAAGTTCCACCTCTTCAATTTCTTCTTTATTACAGGTCTTTCCTGATTTATCATTAGAAAAGAATATTAGAAGTTGGTATTTATTACATGTTTATTGATAATAAACTAATGAACATCAAATATATTACACTTACTTTTATATGAAATATTACCTCTATTGCAGCTCATCATTTATCACTACCAACATTTTTAACGCAACTACCCATCTCAGAAATGTTTCCAACTCTTCCTTTCTTACAAGAAAGTTTTAGTTCTACATCATAACAGGAAGGTGATCAGGATAATGTAACAGCTTTCTTTGGTGGAAGGATGGTGCTGTGGGATAGAAAAACAGCACGTGGAAAATGGGCCTGGGATCGACAGCCTATTCTACCCAAACCAGTTCCTACACCAGTGAAACATAAAATATATTAGTTGTGTTTTATACTATACATTGTATTTTTGCAATTTTGTAATTTTTGAAAAGGAGTTTAAAGAAAAAGAAGTTAAGGGGAAGATAAATGAGTGGTTATTCTTCACATGTAATGGCGTTGGTCAGAGCTCTTGCTACTTCTTTTTCGTTAAATAAATATCTTGAAAAATTTATTTATTTATTACTCCCTACAATAATTAAGAAAAAAGATAATGTTAAATAGAAACGATAGATAGTTGAAAAAATATAGTATTAAAGTAGAAACAATAGATAGTATAATTAAATGGTATTGTAGAGAATCGAGTGTATGTGAATTTATTATAAAATTTTTCAGAAGAAAGAGAAGTAGTAAGGGCTCCATCCAACGCCCACACTCGTGAGAAACAACCTCGTATCATTTTCTTCCTATAACTTCTTTTTTTTATCAAATTATCAATTTTTTAAAAATAAATTATAAAATCATTCATAAAAATCAGCAATAACTTCTCCTTCCACTTGAAAAAACGGTAGTAATCGGTAGTTTACAAGCAAGTTTTTTAATGTGTATACATTTTTTTTCACACACTGGATTTTTCTTTAGTGAGTGATTTGAACAAAAAATTTTTTTATCATAGTTTAAACTCTTTATTGAAGGACATTCCATTTCTAAAAATGTTATATAAATTAAGTTAAAAGCATTATACATGTATTATACTTACTGATCATACAAAATTTACTCGATTCGCTTTTTCTTTTCCAACCCTTTTACGAATATTTTCCAAGCGTTTTTCATTCGACAGCAGCAGTGACAACGGAATTCAATACGCCTGCATAGTGGGTCTTTCCAGTTTCTCACTTCGGCGAGAGCAGATATCTACGGCTTCTCCACTCTAGCGAGACAGATATAAGGTATGAGTGAGCATAAGAGCAATCAATCTTCGCTTGGTGTTCGTTGGGAGCACATCGACAGCAGCAGAGACAACGAGATTCAATACGCCTGCACAGTAGGTCATTCTGGTTTCCCACTTCAGCGAGAGCAGATATCTACGGCTTCTCCACTCAAACGAGATCGATATAAGGAAATAGCAATTATTATTCTCTTGGTATTCGTCGGGAGCACATCAACGAGCACTTTCTAGGAATCATTTCAGCTGAATCAAGGATCAAAAATACCATGGCAGACTTACAATACTTTAAACTGACAGTAAAAATGTTGCTGCAGTCATTGGATTATGTAGCTGGTATCGATGTAGATGATTCAGACTTACGTAGATGGCTGCAATTATTTTCAGAGGCGATTGATACACTAGAAGAGTTGCTTACTCTGTCAAAATTAACCAGAGAAAAAAGGCACCGTGTATAGCGCTAACAGCTAATTTAGTAAGCATTGAGAATAAGCTTACAAAATTTTTATTTAAAACTGAAGCAGAGTTGAGAACACAATCAGATGTATCAGTAATACCTAGAAATACTGTGCAGTGGAAAGATGTGTTGGCTTTCAATAGACGTATAAGATCAGGTATTATTACGAATCTTGCACACTTAGACACTGAATCATTTTTAGATGATGCAAAATTTTTATTTGAAGAAAATGTTATGGCAGCTCTGCAAGAACTCAGTGCATTGAAGGTGAACGCTGAGCTCTCAAGTCAATATGTGCTACATTAAAATGACTCTGAGAGTAGTAAAATTAAATACTTAAATACTAAAAATTCACCAATTTATAAACCAAAAAATCTTAGTGGGTGGTTTGATTACCATTTGAGTGAGCCATTGAAACAACAAATAGAAGAGTTCGAAGAAAGATATTAAGGCTGATCATTGCAACAGATTTTAAATTTAATGATAAATATTAGTAAGTTTAATCCGATGAAAGGAAGTTCGTACATTGAATTACCGCATGTTATTCAGAATAAGAAAGCTTGTGTTAATGTAAAGAACAATGATGATAAATGTTTTGTGGGCAGTATTGTCTGCTATTCATCCAGCAGAAGTGCACAGCGAACGTATCAACCAGTACATACAGTATCAAAATTAATTTAACTTTGGTGGTATAAGGTTTCCAGTATCAGTGAAAGATATTATAAAATTTGAAAAACGAAATCTTGTATCCATGGACCTATACATCCTCCAAAAAGTTGAAAATAATTACAACGTTGCTCCATGCCGTATAACTTCGGTGAAGAAAGAAAATCATGCCAATTTATTACTCGTTCAGAATTACTATACTGATGAAAATGCGGAAGAAATATAATATAATGAAGCTGCTAGTGAAATAAATGTTCCAGAACTTAAGATCCACTATGTGTGGATTAAAAATTTATCACGTTTAGTTAGAAGTCAATGAACAAGTCATAAATGTAAGTGCTTCATTTGTGAGAGATGTTTGAATTTCTTTGAAACTTATGTAAACTTCAAAAACACGAGATTGACTGTGTAGTGATTAATAAGTATAAAGTAAAACTTTCAACTAAGTATCAAAGTGTGCTTCAGTTCAATAATTTTAATTATTAAGAAAAAGTTCCTTATGTTATATATGCTGACTTTAAGTGCCTTTTAAAACTAGTTGAAAATGATAATCGCAGATTTCAAAAACATTTAGCTTACAGTATTGGAAATTATTTTCAGTGCAGTTTTGATGGTACACGCTCAATTTATCATAGCTACAGACAAGAGGAAGATATTAATGGAGCTAAAACTTCTGCAGAGTGGTTTGTGGATAACTTTAAAGCTCTCGCAGATGAACTAGATCAAATGTATAAGAAACCAAAGCCAATGAATCTTACGAATGGAGAAATGTTAAACTCCGCATTAGCAAAATTATGTCATATTTGTGGGAAAACCTTTAGAATAAAAGAAAAAAAAGTGAGAGATCATTGCCATTTAACTGGAAAATTAAGAGGAGCCGCTCATGAAGGATATAACACTAACTATAAAAATTCAAGATATATGCCTGTTGTATTTCATAATCTGACTGAATATGACTCTCATTTCATAATAAAGGAAATAGCGACAGCTGCAGACTTTAAAGGTCGTGTCACACTTATTGCTGAAAATAAAAAAAAATACATATCTTTTACAAAATATACTGATGGTAGTGATATCAACTTCAGATTTATTGACTCATTCAGATTTATGCCGTCATCATTGGAAAAGCTAGCATCTTACTTGGATCGATACGATATAACTTTGAGCGCATTTCTGCAAGATGGTTACACTCAAGATCAGATAAAGTTATTATTAAGGAAAGGTGTTTTCCCGTATGATAACGTCAGTTCCTTGAAGATGTTCAAAGATGTTTAATTTCCGAGTAAAGGAGACTTTTATAGCAAACTTACCCAGAGCGACATCTCTGATGATGACTATCATCATGCTTTAAACGAATGGAAAACATTCAGTGTCAAATCTCTTGGTCAATACTCAGATTTATACTTGAAGACTGACATATTATTGCTTGCGGATGTTTTCGGAAATTTTCGCAAAACTTGTATAAATCGTACGGACTAGATCCTGCACACTACTACACAACACCTGGTTTAACATGGGATGCCATGTTATTACCATGGGAGGAGAAAAAATCCATATGTACTACGATGCCAATAATCTCTGCGGTTCGGCTATGGCCTTACCATGTGGCGGCTTTAAATGGGTAAGTTATTCAAGTAGACTAAATTGTTTTTCTATGTACCAGACACTCATCACTTCTACAGCTACATATTAGAAGCCGACTTGGAGTATCCTTGGAGCTTACACGATGACCACAAATTCTTACCATTGTGTCCTGAACATTTGACACCACCCGGTACAAAGCAGAAGAAACGAGTGACTACGTTATAAAATAAAGGATGTTATATCATATACTATCAAGTTTTAAAGCAAGCCTAGAAACATGGATTAATCTTGCGTAAAATAAATAGAGCATTGAAATTCGATTAAAGTATATGATTAAAGCCTGACGTTGACTTGAATACTGAGAAGAGAAAGATTGCTGAAAATGAGTTTGAAAATTCTTCTTCAAGCTTTTAATAAACGCGTTTATGGGAAGACAATGGGAAACGAACGAAAAAGAGTCGACGTAAAGCTTGTTAATAAATGGTATGGGCGTTACAGTGACAGACCCTTATTGCTAAACCAAACTTTCTCAGTCGTACAATATTCACTGAAAATCTCATGGCCATACAACTTGCACGAACAGATCACGAGTAGAAAGCCTATCTACGTTGGACGTATGTACTTGATATATCAAAAACACTAATATATGACTTTCATTATTCATACATGAAGCAACGTTTTGCAGGTACGTACAAGTTATTATACATAGTCACTGATAGTTTGATTTATGAAATTCAAGATAAAGACATTTATGAAGTAATGGGTGAAGATATCGATAAGTTCAATACATCAGATTATGCAGACGATAATCGTTTTAGTTTACCTCGAAGAAACAAGAAAGAGGTTGGGCCTCTAAAAGATGAATGTTGTGGTAAAATTATGCTCGACGTTATTGGTCTTCGTAGTAAAATATGTTGTATTTGTTTGCAAGACGATAAGTTGATTAAAAAAGCAAAAGGTGGGAAAACATCTGTTGTCAAGACAAAAATAAGATTTAAAGACTATAAAGATTGTTTATTTAACAAATCTGAAATTACATGCGGGCAAAATCTTATTTGTTCCAAGCATCATGACGTTAAAACTGAAGAACAGAAAAAAATACCTCTCAGGCTGAAGGTTAATAAGCGCAATCTGCTGCTGAACTCAACAGATACACTGCCTTGGGGGCATAAACTCATAATGAATGATGAGAATGAAGCATTCCTACAAATTCTACTGCAGGAAGACGAAAAAGTAGAAGAAGACAGAGAACAACAGCCAATAAAGGATGTTGGAAAGGGGGAAGCTTCTGGAGAGAGAATATCCTTATATCAGAAGTTACTGCGCTTGCGGAGCTCATTCTTACGTTAGATGAGTCGGACAGTACATCAGATTCCACTCCAAGAAAGAGACAGAAGCTAGCCCTTCATAAAGAGGTATATCAGCCTAGAGAAGTCATTCCAACGTCAAACTAGCCAGAGAGCACATCGAATCCTCCTCAAAGCAATATACAAAGATCTTTACTCTTCTCATCTATCAAGAGATTGAGCTTAACTTTAAACTGAGTAGCTACTTTTACGCAATATACTGTAAGCTATAGCACATAATAATTGAATTTTCGATTTATTTCAGAAAATGGACTTTGTCGGGTTGAACCGTATCGCTAAAAATATTTACTTCCCAACAAGGAAGTTCTCAGAGTTGGAGAAGGATAGGAGATATATGATGACAGAGCTTAGAAAGATTAAGACCTGCTTCGGGTGCAAGGTCATCATCATCATCGATGATGATTTTTAAGTCTTCGCTACGAATCGCCTCTTTAAAGCCATCGATAAAAATGATAACTTGTATAATAAATTGAGGGAAAAAGTTCAAAAGTATGCTTTATCAATAGTTTATTATGGCGATAATAAGTTTGCATTTGTGGACTTGTATTGTAAGTTTGTATAAATTAATGTGTATATATATATATATATATATATATATATATATATATATATATATATATATATATATATATATATATATATATATATATNGAAAGAGAAAACCCACGGAGATGAAAATAAATGATAGATAGGTTGTTTCCCACAGGAAGGGGCGTTGGTCCGAGTTCCCTCTACTTTCTTTTTCTTAATTTATTATTTTTCCATTAAATAACAGATTCATTAATCAAACTATTATGAGAATTATAAAATCCTCACCATTTAACGTGAATTTGATTACCACGTTTTTTAGGAACTTTCCCCGTAAGATAGACATCAGAATGCTTGGCCTTTAAAAGTTCTTGTTCGTAAAAGCCTCCGGACACTGGTTGCCCTTTATAATCTTTCAAATGATAAGTAGGTGGATTTGTTTTTACTATTTGAGAAATTGTAAAAATCACTGTAAACCAATTAAGCGTATAACCTTTTCACTTTGCTTATACGCACTTTATCATTAACTTTGAATTTTGGATTTTTTCTTCCAGGCTCGCTCTAAGAATTATAGCATTTCAAAAGTTCGACCTTATTCGTTAATGTAATATCTTTTGGTTTCATAGCTGTTATGCGATGTTAACGATAATTATAGGTTGTAATTAGGTCTGGCAGTAAATCTAGTCTTTTATAGTTACCATTTAAACTGAATTGAACCCACATTCTATTTTTCAATGTGCGATTGAAACTTTCACATATTGATGCTTTAAGGTTACTGTAAGTTGAATACGGATAGATTTTGTACTTTTTCATAAGATCTTGAAAACTTTTACTACAAAATTCTTTACCTCTTTCGGTATGTAAATTTTTTGGTACTCTTCCTCATGGACTTCATTGCTGTTGTGACGTCATCCCCTATTTTTCGTTTCACTGGTACGGCCCATGCATACTTTGAAAATATGTCAATTACAGTAAGCATGTATCTATAACCTTTGTTTTCTCTAGCATAAGGTATCATTTCAACGAGATCAGCTTGCCATGTTATATCCAATCTACGTATATCATACTTTCGAAGTAGATAACTACGACGAGCTGGTTTGTAGAGCTCCTCCACTACGATTTCCTTTTTGCGATCCATCCTCGTTGACGACTGGTAAGTGAATGCGAGGTAATATTACACATACAACCAGTATATTTATCTACTCTGTTTATCTACTAGAGTAATGTTAGAAATCTGAGATAATATCCCTTTTAAAGTATTCAGTTCAATCATGTTCTAAATTTGCCATTTTTTGAGTAAATGAATTATTTAAATTACTTATTATTGCTTCTAGCTTATCTTTTTCGTTAACTAGAACTTTCCTCTTGTTTTGAAAACTACTAAGATTCATGGTAACGTTTGAGTTTTTCGCTACAGCAAAGTTGCACAATTTTTTGTTTTGTAAATAATACTGACCATCAGCAGTGACTTTATGTTCCAATACCAAGACGACCTTGGTTGCTGCCTTTAGTCTTACTTAGCTTACGTCCGAACACGTCGATGCTCATTGCGATACTGACTTGAATTCACCTATGACTCAGGATAAGTATACACCCTCCTTCTTGTGACTCTTCAATAATTAATGTTATCTGATTATCATGGCATGGATTTCCTGCCGACCTTTCAGCTATGAGTAAGCGGAGACGATCTACCAGCTCATTTGATCGTACCAGTGTACATAATCCACTTGGTGCTGCTGCTACATTGGTTTAGAAATTTTATAGTAAAGTAACATTGATTCTCCTTTTTTATAGCTGATAAGATCAAACGTTAGAGCTATAATTTTATTGAATTTATTACTATTGTGCGTTCGAATAAGTTCATTCTTGCTAAATCCCTCTCGATGTGCACTTGAAGTTTCCAGAAGTACATACAATTCACCCGAATCATCTTGAGTGATGCAACTTGTATCAGGATGTGTTTGCACAAGTAGTTTTATCAATCTAACTGATATAGAAAATCTTATGTTGTTTATCTTAATTTTATTATTATCTAAATTTTTTGGTGAATTTCCAAACTTGTACTTTCCATGTACTTTTCCAAGCTCATACACCAAATGTAATAAGCCTTTCTGGTTTTCATTTACTATTTTCAAGTGTGAGTTATTGGAAGTGTTCTCTTTATTATTATCTGTCTGATTTCGAACGGTAATATTCATGTTATAATTACCATTGACATCATCGTAATTGTTACTTCGACTCACAGCAGACTCAAACATCGTAACTTTATCACCACTGTATTTTTTTTTTTTTTTTTATCCGTTTGATAAGCAGCTATAGTGTAGGAGTATAATTGAAATAATTATTAATTATGGAATGACTACTTTCATCCCCTTTCTTTGTTTGAGTCACGATTTGTTGTAAAGGATCGATGATTGGTTTAAAAGTCTCACTAAGTGCTCTTTTAACCTTATCTTTTCCAAATTTTAACAATCCATAATTCTTTTTGATGGCGTTTCTTGCCTTTACCAGCTGATGATGAACGTCGTTTTCTCTCTCGTACATGTTGACGATTTGACGTCTCAAAGTAGACTGATTAGTTCGCGCTACATACGACCTATATTTACAGCAAAACTGTCGAAACCTTTACGGTATCGGCCGTTGATCATCTGCCTATCCTTGACAATAACAACGAAACCATATTTATCATCATTCTAACAGCTTGAGCATAAATCTTCAAACCGACTATAGGACATATCAGAATTAACGTGATCATCGTACACATGCCTTAAATCAAGTTTATCTTGACGAAATAGAGCTAAAAGATTAAAGATATCTCTCACAAGGTGCTTCGGTACTTGTACATATGACTGACAAAGATAAAAGCAATCGATATTTTTGTCTTCTCATGCAGTGAAAAGCTTTCACATCATCCTGTTTTTTGCATGCGATATCATTAAAAAATTATAATACAGTTTTTTAGATCATCGTCTGGAGACACCACTGCTTCATGTTTACTAAAAGGAAAATATTGCACACCATCTATGGGCTACAAAAGCTCTTTTAAAAACTTATATTTCGATTGGTTAAGCGACTTTGAATACAGATAAATATTGTTAAATCTTAGTCTATTCAGATGTATGATTAGCGCTAATAAACTGTTTGTCTTACCACAGTTTGATGGACCACAGAAAACAGCTCAAATATTGTCAGGTAATAAATCACCATGTCGACTGGAGCGCTTTTCCTGAGTTACAACAGCATCAAAGTTAGGAATAGGCAATTTTACGGATTGCTCTTTACATTTCATGTCTGCACTGTACAACGGTTCGACTACAACTGACGTCTAGTCCATGAAAACACTGCTTATATACTCTTATGGTTGTACATTTTCAGATCTGCAGACTATAAATACGATGATTTCCTTCTCTAGAGCTCAGTCGTGATCCAACCTCCGTAGAGTGATGATCATACATAAAAGAGGACATGGTCTTCTGAATGAGATTGTAAACACTTTACCCGCTGAACTTCACATACTAGGCTATCAGTGTTGCGTTCCAGGTACTAAACTTGTGAAACGTCTTGCCAGAGGTGATCCAGACATAAACTCACTAGACGAAGGATGCAAGGAGCACGATATAGCTTATTCTCAGAATTTAGAAAACATCGGAGCTAGAAACTCAGCAGAAAGAGTCTTAGCCGAGAAAGCTTGGCAAAGAGTAAAAGCTGGAGATTGAAGTATTGGAAAAAAAGCAGCGGCTCTAGCTATTGCGAGTACTATGAGGCTTAAAAGTAAATTGGGTATGGGTATGAAAAGTAAGAAGAGACCGTGCACTGCCTTGCGTACAGTCATTAAAGCTGCATCGCGTAAAATAAATACCAAGAGCAAAGATGCACACAAGATTATTACTTCGGCTTTGAAGGAGGCGCGTAGTGCAGTTAAGAAAACAGGTGGTAAGAAAAGTGTAAAAATACCATGTATCTTACCTCTCCCTGCTCAAACTGGTGGTGTACTACCTTTAATACCCTTATTTGCTGGTTTGAGTGCAACCAGAGCACTAGCTAATGGTGTAGCTGGAATATTAAAAAGTATAAATGCTATTAAGGCTGCTAAATAGCATCTGCAAGAAAGCCAAAGACACAATGAAACTATAGAGGCTATTGCACTTGGAAAAGGTCTTAAAATTTAACCATTTGAAACTGGATTAAGTGTCTACTTGGAGCCATATGATGAAAGTAGTTGAAAAAAATCAATGAAACAAAAATTTATGTTCGAGCTTTAACCAACATTGATGTGCTTAAATGTGCTAAAAAGCTGAAAATTCCCAATTTTCATGGGGTATTTATGCGAAACAACTTACTTTCAAATGAGCCACGATATCGTGAAACTGCTATTGTAAATCTTTATGAAAAGTCACCTTTAGATTTAATGCTGTACTTGGGAGTTGTTAAGGTTAAGTATAACCATCAAAAAAATGAAGACTTTGATTCTTTTAACTGCGATCTTTAGTGTTTACTATTCTTATCAATGAGATTGTAAAAAAATATATAAGGGAGTGTCATAATCAAAAATCATTCATTTGCTTTTCAGGAGTCATGGAAAAAACATGGACATTTAGTCTGTCTGGTACTTCTTCTATATTATAAGCGCAGTACTTTAAACCTATCGAATTATCCCCAGAACATAACTACGTTCTTGGCTTAGTAGAACTCTTTACATTTAATTTGATTCCAAATATTGACGAAGGTAATAATAAATTTTACGTAGGTGATCAAGTGGTCGGTTTTTCTACAGATAGCTACGAAATTCGAGGTATAGAGTCATTTTTAGTGGACGTTTTACACCCTAAGGAAATAACTATTGATATCAAACCCAACAATAACACACTGCGTAATATAATTATCTGTAGCCATACGATTGATTTCAAACTAAAAGATTCTATAAGCCGTCTCTTGGGTTTCACTGAACGTATCTTAGAAGATAACGTCACCCATAACTCAGACTTACCTGTGGCTATTCTGAAAGTTAACGCATTACAAGTTGAGTGCAACATCACTACTGGAGCCTACAACGAAAAAAAGGTTTATACAATTCACAAATTTTTCCCAGCCGTCCCACTGGGATACAAAATTATCGAAGTTCCTTCAAAAATAATTTATTTATCAATCGTTGGGCACACTATTTATCACATACAATTTCGTATAGTGGACCAGGACGGAGAGTTAGTCAATTTTCGTGAGGATGTCGTAACGATAAGGTTGCACATAATACTCTCACAATAATAGGAATCGCTTACAATCATAAAAGGTGTACAAGGAACTCGATATGTACTCCAACGCTTGGTCGACAGCGAGCATTCGAACCGTCAACACGTCCACGGAGAACACAGCTGAAACGTCAAAAGCTTACGCATCAAAAAATTTAATTTCTAAGAAGTCTAGGATTAAAAATAAAAGGCCCTGGTGGAAACTAACTTGTATATTCTTATTTTGTTGCATCAAGCATGGAAGAGGTTTTAAGCATTCAGTCACCTGTCACCTTGGACGAGTCTATTGCACACTATGAGATCCATGCTCATCAATCATACACATCTGTAATTTATGATAATAGTGATGAATTCCGTATATCGATTCAGCATCAAGACCTGTGTCTGCTACCAACAAGTATGTCCCTTCGTGTTCATGGAAGGTTAGTAAAATCAGATGATAATACGGAGCAGCAAGTACTCAATTGGTAAACAACGCCATCTGCCACTTATTCGAAGAAATCAGATATGAGATGAATGCTATAGAGATAGATAAATGTAAGAATGTAGGTCAGACGACCTTTATGAAAAATTGGCTCACATTTAGTGCTGATCAGCATCTAATGCCTGTTGCTTTGGAATTTCGGATGATACAGATGAATTGATATTAACGGCTAATTTAATGTCTTGATTCCTCTGAATGTGATATTAATGGTTTCGCTGAAGACTATCGCAAGATTGTTGTGAACGTGAAACATGAACTCATACTCACCATATCAAGAACTGATTTAAATGCTGTCATCCAATCACAGATAGTGGCTAATGGTGACGCTAACGCAGTACGAGTCTAGGAGGAGTTTGAGATAGAAATATTGAAACTCGAATGACATATGCCCTATGTAGTGATGTCGGATTCTCATAAAATTCGACTGCTTCATTATTTACAGAAAGATGAGTTCATATCTATGAGTTTCCGAACTGGGGAGCTCTATGAATATCCACTCTTGCCCACAACATTAAAACATATTTGGACACTCAAAATATCCAATTAGTTGGAAAAACAACGCTATGTAATTTCAGCTTTTCAGACGAACTGTAAGAATCAAAGAGGAGTTAATGCTAGTATGTTTGATGATTGTAACATAAGGAATGTAAAACTCTACTTATATTCGCAATATTATCCCTACGGTGATCTTAATTTCGGTATAATAAAAAATCAGTTTGCACTGTGATATGAAATGTATGCTAATTTTCAGAATTTGTATGATGGCGAAGATCGTGCCCCGCTGTTAAGCAAACTCCAATTTCTGTACCATATACCTCTCATCGTCATTGATTGCTCCAAGCAAAATGAGTCGCTGAAAAAAGCTCCAGTTGATGTACATTTGGAATTTTAATCTCATGATAATTTTCCCGCCAATATACCAGCCTATCGCTTAATTCTACACGATCGCATTGTTTAATACAATTCGATGAGCAGAGATGTCAAGAAACTCATGTAAGGTAGTGGTGGGGGTAAGACTATAAAGGCTCGTGCCTAGCTTTTCAAACATCATTCGTCTTTTAACCGTCATGGAGAAAGATTACAATAGCAGCAACAGCTGGAGCAGAGAAGAAGAAGGAAACAAGCAAAGACAAGAAGAGATAAAAACAGAAGAACAAAAAGGAATCAGAAAAAAGTAATGAAATATAGTGATCCGCTAGAAAGGAGAACATTAAGTATCAAAAAACGTCCTACGCAATTGATACTAATGGATTACGTAATTGACATGCAAGGTTTTAAACAGCCTGTTGACGATTTAGTTCTCAAGGAGTTGGCTATACTACCACTTCATTCTAATGGTGAACCTTTAGTATTTCTCTTCAAAGAGCCGTTTCCATGGCAACGACTCTCAGACAAATACAGAAGAGAAAACTTATGGTTGGAACGTTGTTTCTACGGTATACCGTGGGAGTCGAGAACATTTAAGTACAATACTATGGGAACAATTTTTCGAGAACACCTACGCAATGCTAGAAAAGTGCATGTATTTGGTTCATTGAGGAAACAATGGTTGGAAAGATTCAAATTCATTGTTCGTGTTATTACTAATTTGGGCTATCCTCCAACTGATAAAATAAAACTAGCCACTCTATGCCTGCATCACAATAAGGCGTACAAGGCCTACTGTGCGCATCATAAAATTAGACTGTACAAAACGTTTATCCTAGATTTGCCTGAGTCCATGGAATGAGTATAAGTGATATTTATAAAACTAAAATAATTTACTTTTATTTTTCAAACCATTATGTGTAACAAATAATTGTTATTATAGTTTTAGTTTTCTTATCAATTTTTCCCATTTCATTATATGCATAAATTTTTTTTTTTTTGCAACCACGGCGCCCGAAAATAGCAAGTTCAGCAGCGGAACTGCTGTGCCTTAACAGCACCTACGTTCTGTTTGCTGCTACTGTGCAATAATGTACGGAGAAAAGAGTGAAGGTATAAGAGTGCCCGTAGGGACCCCCTACTGCACAGTAACGTGCGCAGTAAAGCGAAAGAGGTAGTAGGGTAATGGGACTCAACGCAGTAGCATTGCGGCCACCAGGCCGAGCGGCTGCCAGGCCGCAAACGCCTATGGGGATTCAAGGACAGTGGGGATTCTAGGACAATGGGGATTCTAGGACAATGGGAAATCCCCACTCTCCTAGAATCTCGATTGTCCTAGAATCCCTACTGTCCTAGAATCCCCACTGTCCTTGAATCCTCATAGTTTACCTACTAATGTTTTAAAAAAATATTAACAAAAGCATGAAAATATTCCTACACTGAGAGAAAATATAATAAAAATTACTGTGCTAGAACAGTAATCTGGTGTTGTTCAGTCGTCTAGAAACTTTTTACTATTTGAACAATAAATTTTAGTGTTTAGAACAGTAATTTTAGTTGTAAGTATAGTGATTTTTACTGTTAGAGGGATCGAATTAGCTGAAATGTCGGTAATTTTTGATGAAATTTAGACTAGCTGGAAAAAAGTATGTTGTAGAGAATTAAACAATGCCAATCAATTGTAAGAAAATCGATAAAAAAATATTTTCCGCTAAGGCTTTAAAAAAATGGCAAAAATGGTAAAACACGATTTTTAGCGTTGGAAATGAACAATAAGCCTTTAAATAAAAAATAAAAGTATAGGAGTATGCGTGGAAAAAATGCGAACAAAATGAGTTCTGGTTGATCCCAAGTGGCCCGGTGGTTTCCTCGCAAAATGCAAAAAATCTCGTTTTTTGAGCCAATATTAAAAAATGAACTCTTTTTCGCATAAACATCAAGAGCTGAAATTTGGCAGAGTTATAGCTTTAGTAGTATTTAACAACCACACCAAATTTCAGCAAGGTCGGATCAATAGTTTTTGCAAACCGCAGCTAAATGCAAAAAAAAGTACTTTGGCAAAAGGGCCTAAAAAAGGTTGTTTACAACGTTAGACGCAATTTTTTTTGCAAGACGGTATTGTTTAATACTTAAACTACAATTTACCAAAGTATCAAATTTTTTTACAGTGTGGAAGTTGGTTATGTCATTCCCAAGAAATCATTATTTTTAAGAGCACTTGCAGTTTAACCGTACTCAGTCGATAACACCGGAGTCGAGCTTGAGAAAGTGGACGTGGTTTATGCATCGGCGGCTACGGCGGCTTATGGCCCCTCACGCGCCCTACCGACGTACGCAAAAAATACCCATTAGGTTTATCATTTTTTAAGCAAGTTCCACAAAGAAAAAAATTTGATACTTAGATAAATTGTAGATTAAGTATTAAACAATACAATCCCGCAAAAAATTACATCGAACGTTGTAAGGCCCTTTATTTAGGCCCTTTTGTCATAGTACCTTTTTTTGTATTTAGCTGCGGTTTGCAGAAACTATTGATCCCATCTTCCTGAAATTTGGTGTGGTTGTAGAAAACTACTGAAGCTACAACTCTGCAAATTTCAGCTCTCAATGTTTATGCGAAAGAGAGAAATTTATTTTCTAATATTGGTTCAAAAAACGAGGTTTTTTGCATTTTGCGAGGAAACCACTGGACCAATTGGGATCTACCGGAGCTCAATATGTTTGTATTTTTGCCACGCATACTCTTATATTTTTTATTTTTTATTTTAAGGCTTGTTGTTCATTCCCAACGCTAAAAACCGTGTTTTACCATTTATGCCATTTTTTTTTTAAGCCTTAGCGGAAAATATTTTTTGTTCGATTTTATTACAATGGATCGGCATTGTTTAATTCTCTAAAACATTTTTTTCAAGATAGTCTGAATTTCCAACGCCAAAAACGTAATTCGATCCCACTATATCTGTACAATAGAAATTACTGTCCGCTGGAATGGTAAAAATTAGATTGGCAAAAGTAAAAAGTATCCTTTCTAAAAAAAAATAAAAATAAAAACCAATTTTCCAGTATTTAAAGCTGCCCTGTTAGTAATACTAAGTATTTGAAGAGTACATTAAAAAACACATCTTTGAAAGTGTTTCGTGGCAATTTTTGAAAATTTATATTATTTTTAATAATTGACATTAAACACTTGAGGATGTCTTTTAACATGTAGATGTAACATCCAAACGGTATCACCATTGGTGCACTTTACAATATTGTTAAATTGATTTTTAATTTGTAGGGAAGAGTACTTTTTATAAAATCGCAGCCAAGATCTCAGGTGAGTTTTTGGCATGAGATAGAGTCACCTGAGGTCTTAGATTGTCACCCGACTAGAGTCTCACTTGATTGTCGTACTTAGACACGCTTAGTAGCCAGGGATCGCAATTTTTGTGGAAATATATGTATATATATATATATATATATATATATATATATATATGTATGTATGTATACATGGTGTGCGTGTGCGTGTGTGTGAAAGTGCAAAAAAATAGTCACGTTATGTATCAAGAATGTCATCGATTGATTGAATATATTATTACCGTGGCGAAATCCACCCATAATTTTACATGCTTTTTCCAAACCCACAAGTATCCTGATAGTGACAACTCTTGTTTAAAATTTTTTTATTTTTATTTGCTTTTTTCTGACAGTTGATTTACTGTTAAAGTATTAAAGCTAGAGTATTTAGCATTACTTCAAAGCCAGAAACCAAATCTTGTTTGTCGAAGGAGTCAATTCCCTAAAGATTAGAGACGTATGTGAAATCAATGCGATCCAGTTGGAAAAGATTAAATGAGATTCTACAGTTGAGTTAATCTTATATATTAATCTGAGATTGGTGTTTTGATATACTTTCTGAATATATCTACAGGTTCAAACGCTTTATTGACCACAACGAAAATAAGTGCACTTTTGACAGGTTCTGATTGGAAAATAAGTTATCTACATGATAGTAGCCACCGCAGATTAAATAAAATTACGTGAAGAAAATTACAGTGGTACTCCAACAGCTTAAGAAACTAGTTTTTTAAGACTTTTGAATGAACTAACGTTAAAACCTTTGATTTTGTCTCTACTTCTAACAGACAAGTTCTCAAAAATATTGTCATTATGTAGAGATGTATAATCTGAAAGGTTCTATTTTGGAACCAGATTGATGACCTAATAAACAAGACTAGATGCTACCTTTCAAATAATGGTAAAGACGTTAACTTTAATTCTTCAACATAAAACCAACAGACATGGCAAAGCATGAGATGTAAAAATATAAAAATTCGAAATAAAAAAGTTCTCGTTATGAAGATACTTGTAGGCGTAGAAAGAACACTTAAAACTATAGATTGATCTCTTGATGATAAGTGGATATATATAATCGACCAATGAGATTCTTTACGTACCACATAAATTTAAACTTGAGGTATGGATCATTTCTCCCTTGTAACTCGGTTCATAATGAAACATTACTTATACTTTTTAAGTATAACCATAAAGTTGTAGGCGTGTTTCTTTGCATCTAGTCCTGATGCATTGAGTTTCATTTTTAATTACCTGACAGGTCACACTTTACGAAGCACTTTTTGTTTAAGACATTAATACATTGTGACACATAAATAATACCAATAACATCATAACTTGTGTGGTTCATTTTTTTTAGTGATATTTTATTTTCCGGTGACCATTCATACACAAACATTCAAATTTAATCATCCAAGAATCTTTTGTGATGGCGAGAGCTCTATTCTCAACGAATCAGCTCACTTTGCTCAGCAGCCTGACCAGCTATCACTCCGCCATAAACTCAACCTAAATTCATTCAATCAGATGGTATACTATAACCGAAATTTTTTTTCTTTTTATTTTTAAACGTTAGTAAAATCAAACTACCCTTATTTTTTAATATCTCAGCACCAATCAATATTAAATTCTGTATAACTTAACGTTTGAACAAACTTTACCGTAGCTTTAGTGATTAAAAACACGGCTTCTTGGTTAATAATGTTAATGTCTGGATCTGTTTTTATAATCAATTTTACTCTGCCTATAGGAAACTTTGTAAGTTTGACTTTTGCATCTTCATCCTGCAGCTCATGCATTTTATCTTGTAACAAGTGAAGTTTTTCTGAACCAATATCTAAGATAATTTCGTTAATTTCGTAAAGATCTGAATCGTTCCACTTACCTATCCCTATCTTAGGCTGCAATCACATAGAGCGCCATAGAGCGAGCAGGATAGAATTGTCCCTATGTAACGTGGCTCATCCATAGAGATAATATAATACAGGAAGCGAATTGTATTTTCTTCTGTAAGTGGAAGCGTACAGTCAGTAGACAGAGGAAGACGACTGTTTTGGTCTTGCATCTCTCTCTGCATTGATTGGCTGCTGCTTGAGTGTATATAGTCGTAGTATAGTAGAGCAGTAGCCACATGATGGCTCTGTCGGTAGCGTGTCTGCCTACAGATCTTGATGGCCGGGGTTCAAATCCCACTCTGGACAAAAATTTCATCATTGAATGAGGTTTTTTTCTGGATGGGAGTTGTACTTCAATAAACCTACCGATCCATCTACCGTTTCCTCCTACTGTTATTAAACCCAACGTATGGCTAAATACACTTTATGGTGTCAAAATAGCTATGTCTGAGCCCTTAAGGGGCGATGATGAATATAAAAAAAAAAAAAAAGGTATATATATTGAATTAGAGGCAGAAGAGGGCATTTAAAATAGCCAATCAGGATAAGAGCAGAGAGAGATGCAAGACGAACACAATCTGTCTACCATCTGATGATTGCACGCAAAATAATTTCAAGCATAAGGAGATCAAGTACATGTGCTTATAGAGTTCAAATCACTTTGAATTCCTACTACACAAGTATTTGGACTACCTAAGATCAAAGATCGTGTCACACTAGTTCGAACGTGCATTGAACTTGTGAAGCACAAGCATAAGAGGCACTCTGCCTGTAGATCGTGCGCGGACAGTACGGCGCAGCATTCAACTGTAGAAGCTTGTAGAGGGGAGCCCCTGGAGCTGAGCGATCGTGCTCTCACAGCACAAAGTCTGAGCTTATCACATGTGGATAGTATAGGTATACTAAAGTACGTGTTTACAATCTTTGCAGTGCAAGCCTTTTGCCACTTTTGTGCATCTACATTTATATGTAATGTAGTAATACATTCCACTACGGTTCATGATAAAAAGTGTACGTAATTTGTTATAATTATTGTTAGGTTGTCTATAAAATTAGTGGTATCAGCATTACCATGCAAATTGAGGTTTTGATATTTTTTTTTTTACATTGGCTTAACCTCACATTTATAACGATGACTTTACATTCATGTCAGCAGCAACGCGACGTTACAATTTAATTTCATGTCATAAATAAATAACTGTAAAGAATTCATAAGTTTTATGCTCGTAAATATTTCGTGTATACATATTTGTATGATGAAAATATCTTTAGATGACTGCTCATATTTAAGAGGTAGAAAACCATTGTATCGCTTTTGTTCTTGGATAACGAAACTTATTTGACAAAAAATTATTGACAGTTATTTTTACTGAGTAAATCAATGTGACTGCTGACATTTTATGAGCAGTAATCCGTAGTATTAACACTTTCAAAAAAGTATATATTGTTTTTCACTCTTGTAATATGTTTTTTTCCCCATTACAATTATTTTTTTTTTCTTACACAATCTTTATTTTTTGTACGACCAGATATGATGTTTGAATTTAAAAAATAGCAATTAAAACTGTATGTTTCAAATAAATTATTAATTTCACAATAAAAAATTAGTTCTCCCTCCCTCTTTTTTGTTCGCATCACCATTTAATAAAATATTATGTTTATAAATTATTTAAGTAACTAGATGTTTAAAAGGATCAAAAACTGTAAGGCTAATANATTTTTATTCATCTAAAAGGGTTCAGTTACAAGTTCATTAATTAAGTTTATTATGTATTTAATCTAAGGCCTTAGTGTATCCATGTTTTCACCTTATATTAACATATTTATAAGTACTTTTAAGTCAATTTCCTACTTCCAAGTATTCAGTGAACATGTCACATGTAAAAAAATTTTATGTCTACTAAAAAAAAACATTAGTTGTAGAATTTGGATTTATGCATATTTGACGTATTTCTTGTTACATAAGTATACTTGTTACAGATTTTTTTTGAATTTTGGTCCACACGCATAAAATATTAAAAAAAATTATTTAAGGCAAAGTTATATTGTACCAATAAAAAATATTTTATAAGATTCTCGTCTCAATCTATTTATTGCAATCTGATCCAATGTGTTTGACAAATAAAACAACTTTACCATCGGGCTAGTAACGTTACTTTGCAATGACAAAACTAATGTCTGTAATATTACAAACTGAATTGAAAAATTTTACTACCACGTTAATAATTTTACAACACCAGTGGTAAAGTTACGACTTTCAACTCACTGCGATTCAAATTAGTGATCGAATAGTAAATTTACAAATTTTGGTCTTAGCACTACTCCAGTAGTAAAAATGCCTCGATCAGAGAGGGTTAACTCATTATTACAATCGCTATAGTAAAGTTACAAAGATAGTTTTTATTGTGTAGTAGTATCTGTACATCATCTAAATTAATCATATTCTCAGCGACGCTTATCCGTTCATGGTATTGCTTAAGAAGTATCCTACTGTATGATTCCTTTCATATCCATTGGAAAGTCGTGGGAGGCGACTTGTAATGTGTACTCCAATCCGTGCAACAAAGTTGAAGCTGTGCCTAATGTTTTGCGTGCTCCGTAAGTCACGCCAATAATAGCTATTCAGTACCTACTCTCTAATAGTATATCTCTACTAAAAAAGTTTTTCTTATTAATCATAATCTATGTACCTGTATCCGCATAAACAATTGCCTTACCATTCTTTAACTGTGGTCACAGTAACTGAACTGATAGTGGCATACGCCTTGTTCTTGAGAGTTTTATAGTTATTTTGAAAAGCTGCTTTTGTTCTTCGTCACACTTTAAAATATTGGATTCATCATTTTCTACGTGTGTGTCTGGCACCTTTATGCGATTACTCTTTTTGAAGGCCTTCCTGCCTTTTCTTGTACGTTTGTCCACCCACAGTGTAAGAGTGTCTTCATACTCTGCTGTATGACATTCTATTCTTCCCTGCAATGCGTAAGTACTCGTGCTGTTGTTTTGCAATCTCGCATTCACTGTTTCTTCATGACATACACGCAAAATAATTTCGAGCATAAGGAGATCAAGTACATGTGCTTATAGAGTTCAAATCACTTTGAATTCCTACTACACAAGTATTTGGACTACCTAAGATCAAAGATCGTGTCACACTAGTTCGAACGTGCATTGAACTTGTGAAGCACAAGCATAAGAGGCACTCTGCCTGTAGATCGTGCGCGGACAGTACGGCGCAGCATTCAACTGTAGAAGCTTGTAGAGGGGAGCCCCTGGAGCTGAGCGATCGTGCTCTCACAGCACAAAGTCTGAGCTTATCACATGTGGATAGTATAGGTATACTAAAGTACGTGTTTACAATCTTTGCAGTGCAAGCCTTTTGCCACTTTTGTGCATCTACATTTATATGTAATGTAGTAATACATTCCACTACGGTTCATGATAAAAAGTGTACGTAATTTGTTATAATTATTGTTAGGTTGTCTATAAAAGTGTGAAAGTGCAAAAAAATAGTCACGTTATGTATCAAGAATGTCATCGATTGATTGAATATATTATTACCGTGGCGAAATCCACCCATAATTTTACATGCTTTTTCCAAACCCACAAGTATCCTGATAGTGACAACTCTTGTTTAAAATTTTTTTATTTTTATTTGCTTTTTTCTGACAGTTGATTTACTGTTAAAGTATTAAAGCTAGAGTATTTAGCATTACTTCAAAGCCAGAAACCAAATCTTGTTTGTCGAAGGAGTCAATTCCCTAAAGNTCGTAAATATTTCGTGTATACATATTTGTATAATGAAAATATGTTAAGATGACTGCTCATATTTAAGAGGTAGAAAACCATTGTATCGCTTTTGTTCTTGGATAATGAAACTTATTTGACAAAAATTTATTAACAGTTATTTTTACTGAGTAAATCAATGTGACTGCTGACATTTTATGTGCAGTAATCCGTAGTATCAACACTTTCAAAAAAGTATATATTGTTTTTTACTCTTGTAATATGTTCTTTTCCCCATTACAATTTTTTTTTTCTTACACAATCTTCATTTTTTGTACATATCATTTCACCAAACATCAGATATGTACAAGTTTCGTTCAAACACTTGATTAACAAAATCCAAGATGAACAATCGCAATCCAAATTTACAGGGCACTTTTACTTATAATATAAGTTCAGTTGGAAAACTTGGGTCCTCTGGTAAATCCTCATAAGTCTCACTCTTCAAAATATATTCTGTACACTTGTACAACATCTCAGTAATACATAAATATGACTAATGAAACTGTTATCTTTAATTGTTATTTAGAGAAAACGTATAGTAACGACCACTTTTCACCAATTGTATCATTAAATGAGCTCAAACCTATCTCCCAATTGAATTTTGGTACAAGACAAGAGAAGCTTTATAATACATCACAATTTTCACAACTGGTTGGTACCGAGGAAGAAGCCCAGCCTACCGTCAAAAGAGCAAAAATTGTTGAACATCAGATTCATACTGCAGATCAACAAAAATCAAGTGAAAATTTTAATTGTTCGAATACACATGCAGGTGAGACATTTTAATACTAATAGAAGTATAAATAAATAGAAAACCTCATGTGCATCTAGTTTTGTGCCAACAAAGGTTCAGATGATTATACACATGCAGATAGCAAAAACTGGCTTATACGGTGATTTTTAAGGTTATAGTTAGTCACAAGAAAATAGATTGGCAGCTTACAAAACTCATTGTGCATTCTTTCCTGGATGCCACAAATTCATTGAGCACTTTGAAACAGTCTGTCAACGTGTCTGTAAAATATGACATCCACATTAAAATTAGGGGCTGTAATCACTCCCAGCGAAGACCTAAATTCGGCCATTATATATGATATCAAGCAGAACTTACAGGGCAGGGATTTTAAAGTGAGAAATTAAGTAATACACTTTTAAAAAGTGTAATTCATTATATTTTTTCTTTTCCAATTAGCGAAATCTCATGTTTAGACTTTTCAAAGTATAGTAAATCTTTTAAACATCTATTCTAAAAATAGTGGAATGTGAAACTTCTGTATTGTATACTTTTAAAAAAGTAAAAATGATGTTTTGCTATTTTAAAAAATGGGTAAATAGATGCTCACTTTCTACATCTAATTTTTACCCTTACATCTTTACAGTGTTATGTAGTGTGTTTAATCTTAAAAAACTAAAAAATCAGTGGTTATGTTAGCCTTCCCGCCAATAACTTATACAATAAATTATTACAATAAAAAGATGATTTACAACACATACGGGGACAAAAACAACTATTTCTTTTCTGTAATTTCTTATTGACAAAACTGCATTTATGAATGAGTATGCGTGAGTGTGTATATAACACAGATTTATGTAGATCTGTTAGTTTATGTGTCTGTACGTGTGTCTGTATGAACATACATGAATATTTAAATAAATACAAATTTACAGAAAGAAAAAATATATTTAAAGACGTGCGAGATTTCTACACTGTAAAAAATAGTATTTTTCATCATTTGCTGCAATCCACAACTGGTCAACTAGCTTTAGCTGCATATTATTCGGATACTGCACCACATAAATTCTTGAAATTTGATAAATACTTATATCCCTAAAGTTGCAGATTTACTAATAGATCACGAGTATTTGAATGGTCGTCATGAGTAAGTTCTTTTTTGTAAATGCATTGAGTAACTATCATTTTTGTATTATTTAGACCAGTAATAAATTGATATTCTGAACTATTAAAGCATTCACAGAGATCGATTTTTACAACTATAAACAGAGCTTGTGCAATTATTTCCGTTGAGAGCACCTGAGGAATGGTACTCTTGTAGTACTACTGAAACCAGGGCAAAAGGTGCTTTATTTAACTCATATCGTCATTATAGACAAGATGCAATTGAACTGGGTATATTCCAGGGAACTGTGAAAAGTATTGAAATAAAAGGTACATAAATTTTATACAATCTTACATCTCGTTATTTTTTACTCTAAGATATTTTTTTTGTCAGAAAACACAAGGGCCGCAGCCGGGATTTTCATTAAGGGAGGTTTATTACGTATGTAAATACATATAAGCATACTACAGGTGTAAATCCTGGTTTTTTTTCGAACCCTAGATAGATGTTTTATCCCCTAATTCCCCGGCTACGCCCCTGATTTGTATATATAATTATTTGACTACACGGTAGTTAGAATGTAATTGCCGCTTGAGTCCAAGTAAAAAGTTGTGTCTTGGGCATAAAGCGTAAATTTTAAACCATAACCGTAGGTTCCCATTATTATTTGTAACTTTTCCCCATAGAACCTGTGGATGCTACAGTCATAACAAAATCATGGAATACTACCGAGATCAATGAAAATTTATTATTTAGGTGGGCTGCTACAATAGATGAGCGACGTCGTATTTACAGCCGTACAACAATCCAAGAAATTTATACTTTGTATCAATGTTTGTGTTTGCCTGATGGCCTGCAATTGGTATGACTCATTGAATGGAAAATTTCATAATATAAAAAAAAAACGTAGTTTGTATTTATGAATTTTTTTCTTTTTTTAATGACAGATATTGCAAGATTTCACAACAATTTACCCCACAAAAGATAAGATCTGTTCTGAAAAATGGAGTAATTTTGCAAATAAAATAGTGAAATTTGCCACAGACAATTCTAAAAATAATGAAATAAAGAAAATTGTAGAACTTGACTCGGTAACTAATGGTTTGTAATTTTTTTTTTTTTTTTTTTTTTTTTTTTTTTTTTTTTTTTTTTTTT
>NW_019379643.1:90144-109301 GCF_000648655.2 Copidosoma floridanum
GCTATGTCCTCAGCCAGGAAACGTTGTGAAACTTAAAAAAGGTTTCATTATCAGTAAACAAGAACTGTTCGATTCTTTTATCTTTCATAACAAGGTATTGTACAAGCGTAAAAATATAACCCAATCGTTTCAAATCATAAATGTTAGTTTTCAAAGTAAATTTTAAATTTATTTAAATTTATACAGGATATACGAAACTTACATAGCACTGATGTTTTCCGCTTAGTTCACGCACATCAGCAAAACATCTATGACAAAACGTTTGAAAATGAAATTCAGCCATACATCGTTATTTGTGGACCTTTGAATCAGATTGACTCAGTATATTTAGTTATCAATAAAGAAACTAAATTCCAATGTGAATCTGTAAGTGCGGCTGTTGATAATTTATATAAATTGTTAAAAGTACTGGGATCAAGTCAAGTTAAACTCTACAAAAATATTTTTAAATTTCTGGATTATTCTTTATACGAATTGCACAACGAGACGCCTTTTTTGAACATTGTAAAATTTAATCAAAAACTAAATGCGCTCCCTTCAAATTAAACGATTTCTGCAGCTTATCATTATATGTATGCGTAAATATGTTAGATCAGAATTAATATATTTTTGAATTAAGATCTCACTAGATTAAAATAAACAAATTGTTATACTGCACCTTTATATATTTCCACCCTTGTATTAATTCTGCTCCTAATATTTGTTGTAATACCAATAGCTTAAAGAAAATTAATAAAAATGCCAGAGGAATCAAATGTTAATCTGATTGTGGCAGAATTGTGCTTAAAAACGTACAACAACCCATTTATACCTCGCAATGCTGTTCAAGAATTTGTAGATGCCAAGAAAAATTTCGTATGTGAAGCATTCATTCCAATTTTATCAAAAAATATTGAGAAAGAATTTAGCCAACCAGCTGAATTGTTAATAAAACAGAAAATATTATAGCAGAATATGAATATATGTTTAGAGATTTTTCGACCGAGTATAAACGCTTAAAAATGTTTCAAAAATATTGTAATTATACACCTCCTCAAGAGATGAAAATCGGTAGTACTGTTGAAAAAGAGAGTCAAAAGCTAAGTTAATTGATGTTTACGCTGCTTACATTCCAATTCGAAAAACGTTAAAAGATTTTTTAGAAATTCTGGGACTATTTGATAAAATAATTTTGTATATTGAAAATTTGCAGTGCGAAAATACGGTTATATCCAATTTAATGCAAGCAGAGTTATGGAAAAAAAAATATTATTGTGAGGACAAATGTGTTTTACCTTTGATTTTCTCTTTTGATGATTTTGAAATCGGTAACGAATTAGGTAGTCATGCAGGTGAAAGTAAACTCGGTGGAGGATATATTGTGTGTCCTTTTTTACCCCCAGAACTAGTGGCAAAACTTAACAATATATTCTTAGCTATAATATTTTATTCTAGTGATCGAAAAAAGTATGGTAACAGAGCCGTATTTTCAAAATTAATTGAAGATATAAATTATTTAGGTACTGAGGGATTAGTGATTAATGCAGGTCTTAAAAAATGTCAAGTTTTCTTTAAATGCCTATTAGTAACTGGTGATAATCTTGGAATGAATGAGATTTGCGGTTTTGTCACAAGCTTTTCAAATACTCGCTGCTGTAGAATCTGCAGAGCAGACTCATCTCAAATTTCGAATATGAGCTCAGAAAATAAAGAATTGCTCAGAAATCGACAGAACTACAGTGACGATGTTAAGGAGCAGAATATTATTACGGGAATATCGGAGCCATGTGTTTTTAATAGTTTGGTAGATTTCCATATAACAGAGAACAAATGTCTTGACTTTATGCATGACTTTGTGGAGGGCATTTTGAAAAAATCTTTGTCTAAAATTTTGACTCACATTGTATATCACGATAAGTTATTGAATATTGACACATTAAGTTGCCGCTTACGTAATTTTGACTTTGAAAAAACAGAAAGTAGAAGTAAGCCTTGTGATATATTAAAGGAAACGACAAAAAAAATAAATCTAAGTTTCAGAATAAAATAAAAATTAAACAGATTGCTGCCGAAATGATTTGTCTTACAAGATATTTAAGTGCTGTTATTGGCGATTTACTCCAGGAAACAAATAAAAGCTGGCAACTATACTTAATATTACGTCAAACTATTGGAATACTGTCTTCTCCAAGATTTGTGGAAGCTGATGTATGTAAAGTTAAACACCTGATATATGAACACAATGAGTTGTACATGGAGTTATTTGGTTCACTATCTTTTAAAATGCACTTTGCTGTACATATTCCACAAATAATGAGAAGCAATGGTTCTCTTGTCCATTTCTGGAGTATGGCAGGAGAACGAAAGAACAAATTCTTAAAAACTATTGGCTCAAGCACCTGCTCAAGAAAAAATTTACCATTAACAGTGTCTATTAAAAACCAGCTTTATCAGTGTTACGTTTTTGAATATTTAAATATTTTGGATAATAAGCCAATTTTCGGAGGCATAAAAATGAAAAATAATGTTGAAATAAATAATTTAAATGCCTATGTTAGGAGCACTACTACTTATAAGTTTGTTATCATTAACGGTAAAAATTACGAGCCTGAAACAATTGTTGTTNTAGTTTTTTGAAAAAGTTTATCAAATAGAATTGTAAAACGGTTTGTACATACAAAAGTACTTAAATTTCGAATACTTTTTATGTTGTATATTAATTTTTATCTTTTTATCTACAAATTCCGTTTGGAAAACGGAATTACACGAAAGTTTTTTGATAAAATTTATTAAAATTATAGTTAAAAAGGTTTAAATTGAAAGAGCGCTTTAAAATCTGCATGTAGTCAATCTTTTGATGATTTTAATAAAATATATCTAAAACCTATTATTGCTGCACTCAAGTATGTTCAAATATTGTACAATCTTACTAGATGTTATTTAAATGAATAATTATTTTATTGAAATAAAACAGTTTTTATATCTTCGTTAAAAAATTATTTTAGTTTTACATATACATATACTCACTTTGGTCATCACCCATAAGCCTTGAGTATACATTTAAGCCCAATTATTAGGCTCATGCAGTTCGACGACAATAAGGGCCAAGGAAGTGCGTACGAATAAGCTTTCTCAGCCCAAAATACGGCCTTACAGATCTTAAAGAAGCTTTAAACGCACGGAGCCCAGACTTTGTGCTGTGAGAGCACAATCGCTGAGCTCCAGGGGCTCCCCTCTACAAGCTTCTACAGTTCAATGCTACGCCGTACTNAGGTGCGTACGAATAAGCTTTCTCAGCCCAAAATACGGCCTTACAGATCTTAAAGAAGCTTTAAACGCACGGAGCCCAGACTTTGTGCTGTGAGAGCACAATCGCTGAGCTCCAGGGGCTCCCCTCTACAAGCTTCTACAGTTCAATGCTACGCCGTACTGTGCGCGCACGAACTACAGGCAGAGTGGCTCTCATGCTTGTGCTTCACAAGTTCAATGCACATTCAAACTAGTATGACACGATCTTTAATCTTAGGTAGTCCAAATACTTGTGTAGTAGGAATTCAAAGTGATTTGAACTCTATAAGCACATGTACTTGATCTCCTTATGCTCGAAATTATTTTGCGTGTGCGGTCACGGCTTGTTTGTTCGCTTCCTCTATTACATTATCTCTATGGGCTCATCACACCTGTACTATCTATTTACGGGACATCAAACTACTTATCACACCTAAAAATATCAGATACTTGCCACAGTTCAAGTAACCTGTGTATTTTCATGAACAGTCACCTAATTGACTAAATATTATATAATATTGCTTGGCAAACCAACATTTTTTGATATCATTAAAAAGCTCATGATTTCTTTTTTCAGTACTTAGTTTTATAACGAGAGTTAAAGTATAATTTAGACAATATTGTATCAAATGTTATCAAGATTAATCAGATTGATATTGAGTAGTAGTATTTATTTAATGGCAGGGGGTGCACATGGACTCCGCTACGCCCAGCGTTGGGTTAGGCGGATTCAATATCGGAACTTTTTCCCTAGATCGTATATATAGCTATACAATCTAGGGAAAATGTTCCGTCGAGCAGACAGTACAGCAGTGAAGAGGCATTGCCAAGGACGCGCGAAAATTAAAAATTGTAATATTATAACATAAGGGCCTATCACCCAATGACCCGGGGCCCTAACTGCCCTCTCTATTAAATAATAAATTATTAGTGATTAACACAAGCGCCTATCACCCGATGACCCGGGGCGATTACTGGCCTCTCTATTAAATAATAAAGTATTATGTATTAACACAAGCGCCCATCACCCGATGACCCGGGGCGCTTACTGGCCTCTCTATTAAATAATAAAGTATTAATTATTAACACAAGCGCCTATCACCCGATGACCCAGGGCGCTTACTGGCCTCTCTATTAAATAATAAAACATTAATTATTAACACAAACGCCTATCACCCAATGACCCTGGGCGCTAACTGGCCTCTCTATTAAATAATAAAGTATTAATTATTAACACAAGCGCCTATCACCCGATGACCCAGGGCGCTTACTGGCCTCTCTATTAAATAATAAAACATTAATTATTAACACAAACGCCTATCACCCAATGACCCTAGGCGCTAACTGGCCTCTCTATTAAATAATAAAGCATTAATTATTAACACAAACGCCTATCACCCAATGACCCTGGGCGCTAACTGGCCTCTCTATTAAATAATAAAGTATTAATTATTAACACAAGCGCCTATCACCCGATGACCCAGGGCGCTTACTGGCCTCTCTATTAAATAATAAAACATTAATTATTAACACAAACGCCTATCACCCAATGACCCTGGGCGCTAACTGGCCTCTCTATTAAATAATAAAGTATTAATTATTAACACAAGCGCCTATCACCCGATGACCCAGGGCGCTTACTGGCCTCTCTATTAAATAATAAAACATTAATTATTAACACAAACGCCTATCACCCAATGACCCTGGGCGCTAACTGGCCTCTCTATTAAATAATAAAGTATTAATTATTAACACAAGCGCCTATCACCCGATGACCCAGGGCGCTTACTGGCCTCTCTATTAAATAATAAAACATTAATTATTAACACAAACGCCTATCACCCAATGACCCTAGGCGCTAACTGGCCTCTCTATTAAATAATAAAGTATTAATTATTAACACAAGCGCCTATCACCTGATGACCCAGGGCGCTTACTGGCCTCCCTATTAAATTATAAACTATTAATTATTAACTCAAACGCCCATCTCCCAATGACCTGGGGCGCTAACTAACCTCTCTATTAAATAATAAAGTATTAATTATTAACACAAGCGCCTATCACCCGATGACCCAGGGCGCTTACTGGCCTCTCTATTAAATAATAAAACATTAATTATTAACACAAACGCCTATCACCCAATGACCCTGGGCGCTAACTGGCCTCTCTATTAAATAATAAAGTATTAATTATTAACACAAACGCCTATCACCCAAAGACCGTAGGCGCTAACTTACCTCTCTATTAAATAATAAAGTATTAATTATTACGCAAGCGCCTATCACCCGATGACCCAGGGCGCTTACTGGCCTCTTTATTAAATAATAAAATATTAATTATTAAAACAAACGCCTATCTCCCAATGACCTGGGGCGCTAACTAACCTCTGTATTAAATAATAAAGGATTAATTATAAACACAAGCGCCTATCACCCAATGACCCAGGGCGCTTACTGGCCTCTCTATTAAATAATAAATCATTAATTATAAAAACAAACGCCTACCACACAATGACCCTAGGCGCTAACTGGCCTCCCTATTAAATAATAAAGTATTAATTATTAACACAAGCACCTATCACCCAATGACCCTAGGCACTAACTGGCCTCTCTATTAAATAATAAAGTATTAATTGTTAACACAAGCGCCTATCACCTGATGACCGTTGTGCTATTAATTAATAATATATATCGTTTGATAAAGCAACCAGTAAGCGCCCCAGGTCATCGGGTGATAGGCGCTTGCGTTAATAATTAATATTTTATTATTTAATAGAGAGGCCAGTTAGCACCCCGGGTCATCGGGTGATAGGCACTTGTGTTATTAATATTACAATTTTTAATTTCCGCGCGTCTTTGGCAATGCCCCTTCACTGCTGTGCTATGTGCTCGATGGAACATTCTCCCTAGATCGTATAGCTATATATACGATGAAAAAGTTCCGATATTGAATCCGCCTAACCCAACGCTGCGCTACGCCGCTACGCTATACAATGCAGGCTTGTATGATTGATATTGATGAAATTGTATGCTAGGTAACCAGCGCTGACAACGCCACCTGTTGGCAGTCAGTTTGAAATCTGAAATGCAGTGTCGCACAAGCGAGTACGCGTGTCTATATATATATATATGCATAGCTACACTCAATAGACCGTTTTATTTTTAAGTTTGTTATTCATTTAAAAATTGATAAGGTACAAAATATATTATTTAGACAAAAGTTGACTACTAATAAGGGGGGACTATCCATTTTAACGCGAAAAATCTAGTTTTCAGGTACTAAGGGATTAGTGATTAATGCAGGTCTTAAAAAATGTCAAGTTTTCTTTAAATGCCTATTGGTAACTGGTGATAATCTTGGAATGAATGAGATTTGCGGTTTTGTCACAAGCTTTTCAAATACTCGCTGCTGTAGAATCTGCAGAGCAGACTCATCTCAAATTTCGAATATGAGNAAATTTTTTTTTTATTTATTATTAACGGCAAAAAATTTCTCAAAATAAGTTTAAAAACTGCTCCATTTACCTCACCGGAGGGCACGAGGTGGCATAGGCTAGGGCACGCGTAGCACGGTGGTTGTGAAGTGCTAAGTGTATAGTCTAGTTGTTAATATTTTCATGATAAAACTACTGTTATTTTTAACAAAATAAAATAATTGAACATTCTGCGATTAGGCAACTTTTTTTTCTGTTAGTGGGAAATTACACAGAATAAAGTTCACATACTTTTTTCAATTTTTATAAATAAACAAACATAATGACGTCATGTATTTAATGTGTACATATGCAATGCTACTATATAATTATAAAACTCATGTATGTATGTATATATATATATGAAACATTACAGTGGTGTGAAAAATACAACAAAGTATATCATATTACATATGTACGTATGTATGTATATATTATAAAACTGTCATGTACCAACACATTGTAATTTTTATAGATACACTTGATACAATTTACCTAACGTAATCAACTACGTAAATCATTGAACATTACAAGTTAGCACTCAAAGCATCTCGTATTGTTTACATACGGATAAAGTTAGGTATAAAATCAGCAGACAATCCACGCAGCCGACATATGAGCCTTATGACTATTCACCGTGCTACGCCTGCCCTACCCGAGGTGCCACGCCTTCCCCATTCTAATTCAATTTTATATTGCTTATTACGGTATTTATATAAGCTTTAGAATAAAAAATCGTTGGACGAGAAAGTTAAAGACCTCAGCCATCAAATTGGCCTATTTTCGTTAACAAAATATAACACTTTCGACCTGCTTCAAGCTATTCAAAAATGAAGGAAACCTTTTTTCAGTACACTACATTTAAAAATTATAAAATAAATAGAAAACGTTATTTCATGACATTAAATACTTAAAGGACAATAGTAAGAGCCTTTCTTATTAAATTTCTGTGAAAATCTTATTTTTCAAATGTATAAATATTAATATTATTAATATGCCACGCTTTGCAGCCCTGGTCATCAACGTTCCCTCCCCTCCCCTGATTATCTTTGGCGCAAACCAATAACGCCACCTCTTGGATTTTTCATTTGAATAGAGGTGTTGTCAAATTGTCTCCATCATAGCAAAGCCAACAGAAACGAATTTTTTTATTTTTAAATTTGAAATAAAATAAAAATTTTAGAGCTAATTATATGGTTGTTATTATAAAATCAAGATTTCAAAAAGTAGAAACCAACGTTTTTCGCAAAAAAAGCCTCTCAAAAGGTTGTAAACTTAATGAAAGTTTCCATATAACTGATTCATGAACATAGGGGAGGGGAGGGCACGTTGTATATATACATTAAATACATGACGTCATTATATTTGTTTATTTATAAAAATTAAAAAAAAAGTATGTGACATTAATTCTGTGTAGTTGTTCACTAACAGAAAAATGTTAAATTGCCTAATCCATATACGTTCATTTTATAATTATTTATTATCATTTCATATACATACATTAAATACATGACGTCATTATATTTGTTTATTCGTAAAAATTAAAAAAAAAGTATGTGACATTAATTCTGTGTAGTTGTTCACTAACAGAAAAATGTTAAATTGCCTAATCGGAAAATTTTCAATTGTTTTATTTTGTTAAAAATAACATTAGTTTTATCATAAAAATACTTAAAACTAAGCTATACACTTAGCACTTCATAACCACCGTGCTACGCATGCCCTACCCTATGCCACCTCATGCCCTCCGATGAGGTAAGTGGAGCAGTTTTTAAACTTATTTTTAGAAATTTTTTGCTGTTAATAATAAATAAAAAAAAATTTTTTTTACGTCTACTTATTTCAAACACTTGCTTCCATTCATTTCTATTTTTTAATAGTTGCATATTTACAGTCTCTTAATGCAATTTGCAACTAAAGTTAGGGTGCCACACCTGCCCTACCTTCCCCTACCTAGCGTAAATTTTCAAGTGGTTCATTTTGAGAAAATTTCCTGGCAACATGGTTTGAAATTTTGTGAGATGATTTAGTTAATAGTAAGTGTGATAACTGCAAGTTTCATACGTACTTAAAGTATTTTGATTTTGTGATGAGCCACCTTAAAAGAGAGATGGCTTAATGAACCAATAGATGAGGCCTGAGGGTGGTCTAAAAGTTTTCATGATTCGTCGAGATCCGAAAAATTTTTTGATTATTTTCATATTGGTAAAGAATGTGGTAATTGAGCTAGTGCTTCATGGTTGACTTTATAAACCAGTTGGAGTTAGACCAATGGATACAAAATAAAAAGTTTAGTTATCTACTAGTGCCATTTGTGGAGCTCTGCGAACTCCGCGAGCAACTTGCTATTTTCGACTCGAAAAAAATACCCCAAACTGAGGAATCGTTAGCAACGTTTACAACCGCTTTGTAAAAAACTGTTGCATCAATCACTTTTGCAACAAAAAATTTATTTTATGCCGTCGTGCGAGAGACATGAAAAGTATCTCCTCCACCCTATGTAGTGTATCTATACTATCAAAAATGGTATGAATCGTTTGCAATTTGTCAAACAATTGTAAATTGTCATATTTTTATGAATAGCAGGTAAAATAATTATTTTTCTTAAATGTGTAATTTTTTCTCTCATCACAATGATACCATACACATATAATGAATAGACCACTTATAGGCTATCTGGGGTCTGATTGGGGCATTCGACATCTCGCTTAATAAGCAGTTTTTTCGATAATCCCTATAAAATAACCAAAAATAACGATAATGCGCATGCGTAGTTTAGGGATTATCGAAAAAACTGCTTACTTGAGCGAGATATCGAGTGCACCGATCAGACCCCTGCACAAAGATACCAGCGACAACTTGTGGCTGGAAGACAAGCCCGCGTGCATGGTTACGAAAATCCGTGTATTACGAGTGTCCGTAAAGTGTGTGAGAAAGATAGAGAACTCTGAAGACTTACTTAATACTACTAATTAGTAGTACTGACACACGCAATGTAGCTCACATGTACATAGGTGCAACAAACGAATATATGTCTCTTTAACAACTTATTTAAAAAAATCTCATGCTGAAAAAAATGTCATCGTAAAGTTCAGGAGTTAGGGATTCTAATTAAGATGATCTGGCTACTAGAAAGGATCTTGATATTAATGAAGACAATTAATGACTCTAGGCAAGAGCGGCGTTGGCTCAGTGGTAAGCGTGCTTGTTACTGATACAACGCAGTTCTAGGAGTCGTTGGTTCGGTTCCCGGTAAATGCTGATTTTTTCAAAAACTGTTTTCATCGGGAAAAGTTCCTATGTAACCCTGGCTATTTCGGGGCGGGTTTTTCCGTGGAATTTTCCTTCAGAGTAATTCCAGGGTTTTTTCCTTGCCCCACAGGTTTTCAGGCCTGGGTGATATGAATGCGAAACAGTGTTTGGGCTATAGGTAGGGATTAGCGGGGACCCGATGCCAGGCGTCGGGCAGGGATCGCCGGCCTTACCGGCGAGGAGTGGCCCCTGAAACACGGGGCTTCTCCGGGGATGCTAATTAGCCTGGATCCGATGCTTCGGCAGAGAGCGCTGGCTTAATCGGCGAGGAGTGGACGTCCTGGAATAATGGAGTCTTCTCCGGAGAAAGGCTACACAGCTCGGTTAAAAATTTTTAGCTATAATTATACCTATAAATTATAGCTATAATTATAGCCATAACCTATAGGCATATTAATAGCTAAAAATTTTTGACTGAGCAGTTAATGGGCACTGCAGCTTTGGCCCGCAAGCGTAGAGTACCGCTTTTATTCACTATTACATCATTCTCGGCAAAATGATCAGTGCACAGACTTGCTGATCGTATAGAAGATGCTTTCCAAGTAAGAAGATCGTTGCTGCCTGTGCAGAAAAATATTTCACTAATTGACCTATCTATTTAAAAAATATGTTTATTGAATAAGCTGCTCTATTTATCGACAAAATAATGAACGTAACTTAACTATAAACAATGAGTAAGAAAAAATGTTTTGTGAAGTTGAAAAACTCCATTATTTTCTGTGTGCGAGTAAATTGGCGCCATGTGATACCTGACTTGTGCTAATTTGCAGAATCTTTTCAAGACTTAATTTACCCGGGGCACTCACTGGCCACTCTATTAAATAATGAAATAATAATTATTAACACTAGCGCCTATCACCTAATGACCCGGGGTGCTTACTGGCCACTCTATTAAATAATAAATTTTAATTGTTAACACAAGTGCCTATCACCCAATGACCCGGGGAGTTTACTAATCGCTTAATTATACAATATATTATTAATTAATAGCTCAAGCGCCTATTACCCGATGACCTAGGACGCTTACTGGCTGCTGTATTAAATAATTAAATAATAATTATTATCACAAGAGCCTATCGCCCGATGACCTGGGGTGCTTACTGGCCACTCTATTAAATAATAAAATATTAATTAATAGCACAAGTGTNAGTAAAAAAAAAAAAAAAAAATATTGACTCTAGGCAATCATGCTTCTCCGCGTATTCTGGTAATCACGTGGACTCACTATTCAGCCACAAGTTGGCGCTGGGGGTTTTCGTGCACTATTACAGTGGGTCGAGGGACAGTGCGGTGGATAGCCACCATTTATAGCACATGTCAGTGGCAGTCACTTTGAAATTGTAAATAATATTTCACATCACACCGCTTTACAATACCATTTTACAATCGCGCTTTCGCTGCACTGCGCAAGTGCGTAGGGGCAGTGCAATTATAGAAGAGTCTGCAATACCTTAGGCGCATAAAACTGGATATCTATTTACACTGGAAAACAGTGGGAGGTGCTGAAAATGGCGGAGTCAATCAGCACCGAATGACCCTATCCGCCGCACTATCCTTCGACCCACTGTATTATGCACGGAGCCTATAACTATTGCAGTCGAGAGCAATTGAAAAGTGTGCCCTGTTTATATGGGGCGTCAATACTTTTCTGCAATCCATTGGAATGAGAGAGTGTGAAAGAGAGGGCTAATGATCTGTTATCTAGCCCTCTCACCCCATGCATTTAAATGTGTTTGAAAAGTGTCTTACGCAAATTTGTAGGTATAATAAAAGTACAGAAAAAGTTTATAGTAGGCAGGGTAAGCTACGAAATTATTATTACTTGGTATAAAAGTCTTTCGTCAAAATAGAACATAAATTATTAAAGTCATACTTCCACTTTATATTTACAAACAAATGATTTGCCTCCACTTTAATTATAACCTACAAATGTGCGTAAGACACATTTCGAATAGACAGCTGTCTATTACCTTCTCTGCAAACAGCAATTAAACAGTGTGCCCTATTTACATGGGGCGTCAATAGCAATCGGCACTCTATTTGAATGCACGGGTGAGGGAGAGATGACTGATCATTCACCCTATGTCTCGCACTCGCGCGTTCAAATAGATTAAAGAAAAGTATTGACGCGCCATGTGAACAGGGCACACTGTTTAATTGTTCTCGACTGCAATAGTAATACTTTTTTCCCCTCTTCTCTAGATAGTATTGCTTTTATTGCATGGCACACTCCCATTCGCTCCGAGAATATACCTAGAGGAGATAAAAAGAAGTGTAGGAAATGTTGTCATCTACTTGAGAGATAAGATATTATTTTGATGTTTCGTCCCGGGAGCACGCCAGAAATCATCAGTAAGGCTGATGACATGCTCCCTGCCTTAGACACCTATATCGGTGGGGATACCCTAGCTCAATCTTAAACGCCCTTATATATTAACCAACATGAAATCCGGGCACTTGTGCGAAGGTCGAGTTAAATGGTTAGACACCTAGCGAATGGTTGGAGAAGGACGGAGAGCCGAAGTGTACATGTGTGTGAGAGAGGGTCTCCACACACTCCCCCTCCAGTTACAACACCGGATGAAGGAGTGGTGACGATATGTAAGAAGTGCGCAGTGACGTCCCTTCTGACAAATCTCACCTGAGATCTCATCTTATATCTCACGTGATTTCTCACCTGAGATCTCATGCCAAATTCTCATCTGAGATCTCAGGTGAGATTTTGAAAAGAAAAATAAATAAAAAAATTTTGTGCAACAATTATAATTTATACATCAATAGAATGATTACCTAAAATACCAACAGATATAGAAAAAACAAAAAACAAATTCGGCATTCATGGGACACGAACTCAAGCCCGCAGTTTAAAATGCAAGCGTCTTACCGCTTGGCCAAAGAGGATGAGATACCAGTCTGACAGTTTACGTGTATATAAAGTGTAAGTACCATGTGTTATTGTTTTGCTTATTTACAACTGAATCGTACAATTATTAGTAGATATAATTTTTTCCAATCTTAATTCTAATAGTTAACTAACTAGATAATATTCAGAAACATTATTTTCTTTACAAACTATATTTTTCTCTTTTAAAGTTACTCTTGAGGGGGCTTTATATCCAAGTAAGGCATACGTTTTTAATAATTATTGAAAATGTTTATTTAAATGTAATTATGAAGAAAAACTACAATATAAAACAGGGGGACTTGATGTGTTGTGAATAAATTATTCTAAAAAAATCCAAATTTGTTGCGTGTATATTATCTTATTTTGAAAAAACACATACAAAAGTTGGAAATCCTTAAAGCTATTCATGTTATTCCAACTTTTCGAACTTATTATACTCCTTGAAAAATTTAATATAGAGTAATTACTGTAAATTTTATGATACAATACATGTGTAATGAGTTAGGTACCATTGTTTATACCAAACTGTAGGTTTTCACTCCTTTTTTGCGTTTTTGGAAAACAATTACATTTAACTCACTAAACATAAATTGTATCAACAAATTTCCAGTGATGACTTTATCTGTAATTATTCACGGAGTATAATAAGCTTTGAAAAGTTGAAATAACATTAATAGCTTTAAGGATTTCCAACTTTTATAAGTGTTTTTTCAAAATAAAATAATATAACCGCAAGCAATTTGGATTTTTCTAAAATAATTTATTCACAACACATCAAGTCCCTCTGGTTTTTATTGTAGTTATTCTTTATTATTACATTTAAATAAACATTTATAATTATTATTAAAAACTTATGCCCTACTTGAATATAAAGCTTCCTTAAGAGTAACTTTAAGAGAGAAAATATTTTTTGTGAAGAAAATAATGTTCCTGAATATTATCTAGTTGGTTAACTATCGGAATTAAGATTGGGAAAAATTATATCTATTAATAATTGTATGATTCAGTTGTGAATAAGAAAAACAATAACACATGGTACTTACACTTTATATAGACGTAAATTGTCGGACTGATATCTCATCCTCTCTGGCCAAGCGGTAAGATGCTTGCCTGTTAAACTGGGGGCTCGAGTTCATGTCCCATATAAGCCGAATTTTTTTTTTTTTCCTATAACTGTTGATATTTTAGGTAATCATTCTATTGATGTATAAATTATAATTGTTGCACAAAATTTTTTTATATATTTTTCTTTCCAAAATCTCACCTGAGATCTCAGATGAGAATTTGGCATGAGATCTCAGGTGAGAAATCACATGAGATTTCAGATGAGATCTCAGGTGAGATTTGTCAGGACGGGTGTATGACGTGCGTGACGAGGTGTATTAGCAGAAGGCAAGATAGGGGAGAAAGAAGTCGATAGTTGATAAAGTAGATCTCTGAATCCTCCACGCTCTTGTAGATTCCTAGAGAGAGGCGAGCAGATGCTCTAGCTACGACCGAGACCAGAGGTCAAATCGGAGAAAGAGAGGGAAGCTAGTTGCTGTACCCGAGGCGTAGAGAATACGGAGATGCTATTAGAAGAAGGTTGCGCAGGTTCAAATTTACGGGATCACCACCAATATGGCTATTGAATGGTGCCATGAAAAGAGAGACGCGAAGATGATTTTTGAGAAGAAGGTTGCATGTTCAAATTTACGGGGTCACCAGTGTAGGAAATGTTGTCATTTACTTGAGAGATAAAATATTATTTTGATGTTTTGTCCCGGGAGCACACCAGAACTTATCAGTAAGGCTGATGACATGCTCCCTGCCTTAGACACCTATATCGGTGGGGATACCCTAGCTCAATCTTAAACGCCCTTATATATTAACCAACATGAAATCCGGGCACTTGTGAGAAGGTCGAGTTAAATGGTTAGACACCTAGCGAATGGTTGGAGAAGGACGGAGAGCCGAAGTGTACATGTGTGTGAGAGAGGGTCCCCACAGAAGTGCACCAGCGCGCATGGTGTTGATTAAATAAATCACGGGGAGCCACCAGGACATAAAAAGTACGTAGCCTGTAGATATCGTTAAATATCTAAAAAAGTAAGCATTTAATTTTGATACATAAAACGTGAAACATATAATAAATTGAATTATTAGTAAGTGCTTTTTTATTCCATGTCAATCAGTGCTGGCATTCTGTCATTACAGCCGTTAAAAAATTGATAAACTCCTAATGCCATATGTAAAACCATGCGTAATGCCATATGGCTTTTCTGAAAGTATTACAGAAATAATTCTACATAGAATTTCGACATTTTTTTTCAGGTGGGAAATGTGAAAATTAGACTATCTGTAACAGTTAATATATAAGGCTTTACAAATTTATTTATCCTAAGTATGGGGGAGCTGGGGGGGAGTATGGCGGGGCTGAATGGGTGTGGTAGGGCGGAGGGGGGAAGCGGGGGGAGCTAGCAATACCGTAGAATTATTTAAAAAATGCAAGAAAATGAAAGAAAAACTACCTTTTTTTATTGGGCGCGGTGGGGTGGTGGTGGGGGGAAGCAAAACCTAGCTCTAACTCTTACGACTGTATAATTTAGGAAGATATCTATATTTATAGGACTGCTGCTGATATGTCAGTCGCCAACAGTGTCTTCTCACTTCCTCGAAGCTAACTAGGGAGACGTACATTGGGTCGAGGGACAGTGTGGATAGGGTCACGTGGTGCTGATTGTTTTCGCCATTTTCAGCACTTCTTACTATTTTCAAGTGTATATAGATATACAGTTATGTGCCTCAGTCATTGCAGGGCCTCTTCTATACTTGCAGTGCCCCTACGCACTTGCGCAGTGCAGCGAAAGTGCGATTGTAGATTCGCATTGTAGAGTGGTGTAATGTGAAATGTTATTTACCATTTTAAATCGACCGCCACTGTCATCTGCTATAAATGGCGGCTATCCGCTGTACTGTCCCTTGATCCACTGTAGTGAGACGTGACTGCTAGTGCCGAAGAACCTCTACAAAAATAAATTAACTGGCTAAAGTTAAAACTAAAAGCTGTCCTATTGAATTACATGAAAACCTATCTTACGAGTGTAACCTTGAATAGTTCCTTCTGTCTCTCTCTCTGGCTGTATGCTTATATCTCTATAGGATATATGTCAGAAACCGAATGCAGACTTGTAAAGTTGGCACCCATAAATATTAAATATTAATATTTTGCACCTATTCAGGGCTTAAACGATTCCTCTTTACTTGCGGATTTATCCTCTACTTGAATTTTTATTTGCGGATCAATAGTTTGCGAGATATTTGCAAAATAAAAAGTCGAAAATGGGCGCGGCGCTGAAGTATTAAAAACTTCGTTTTAAGTGCTAAATTGGGTTAAAATCCAATTCTACCTGTACGATTCGATTCCTCTTCATTTGCGGATTACGGAGGTATATAAATTAATGTAATTAAATGTCACAAAGTTTGTAAATGATGAATTTAATTATTGAGTGAGAGAATCTAGTAACTTTTGTCTAGTGACTTTTGGTCCAGTGCTCCGTTCCTGTTGTTCGGTACATGTCGCTTACTCCTTACAGCGGGTTCTACAAAATATTTATCGGAATAGAAAACTTTAGTAGGTATTAATCTATTAATTATCAGTTATAAGCTATTCAGCCTTCGGGTCAATACACACACACACATACATTACATACTTTAAGCTCAAGGAATAATTTATTTGTCAATAGGTACAGACTTTTCATCTTAAGAATCTAATATCTAGAATCTGTTGTGGCAAATACTGTGGACTGATATTTATTAATTACGCGCGAAATTTTAATGTTTGTTGTTATTCAAGAAACAAATAACAACACAACTAAAAAGTAGCAGCACAGCTATAATCATCCCAAGACAAGCCACAGCTAAGCACAACAGTAATAATTTTGTTTAGACAAGTTTTAGAAAACGGCTCAAGCATTCAAATTTCGCGCGTAAATGATCAATCAGGCAAATTGAAGATCAAGTTACCGACCGGTGGAAACGGATCAAAGTGACACAGGCTGTGTTCGCCTAAGTCTTTGTTTGTTATTAGGTTTGTTAAGGTCACGTGATCATTTATTATAAGTGCGAGGGAGACAACATGATATCAACGTCTCACTCGCACTAATCATAAATAATCACGTGACCTTAACATACTACAAACGGAGCCTATGCAAACACAGCCCTAGTAATAAATTAACAAGTACTTAATTTTAAAAAATGTTTATTAAATGGGTTTACACTAGATTGCATAGTCATCAAAAAATGTGTGTGTGTGTGTATTGACCTGAAGGCTGAATAACTTATAACTGATAATTAATAGATTAATAGCTACTAAAGTTTTCTATTCCGTTAAATATTTTGTAGAACCCGCTGTAAGGAGTAAGCGACATGAATCGAACAACAGGAACGGAGCACTGGACCAAAAGTCACTAGACAAAAGTTACTAGATTCTCTCACTCAATAATTAAATTCATCATTTACAAACTTTGTGACATTTAATTACATTAATTTATATACCTCCGTAATCCGCAAATGAGGAGGAATCGAATCGTACAGGTAGAATTGGATTTTAACCCAATTTAGCACTTAAAACAAAGTTTTTTATACTTCAGCGCCGCACCCATTTTCGACTTTTTATTCTGCAAATATCTCGCAAACTATTGATCCGCAAATAAAAATTTAAGTGGAGGATAAATCCGCAAGTAGGAAGGAATCGTTTAAGCCCTGAATGGGTGCAAAATATTAATATTTAATATTTACGGGCGCCAACTTCACAAGTCTACCGAAGACCACATGCCAAATCTTATAGACACATCAGAAATATTGACTGCTCGTTCTTAAGTTGGTTAGAGTAATGATGCGTAATTATAGCATTAGCAAAATAACCGGATGACACTTAATAACATTGCAGTACAAGCGATTTCCAACCTTTTGTTTATTAAAACTAATGCTCTCCATTTATCGGGAATCGAGATTTGAGGCGACAAAAAAAATTTTTTTTTGTTTGTTAACCAAACCAAACTATGGTTAGTCAAAATTTTACACCTAATGTATATCACACAATTTTTCCCAGTCAAAATGTACTGGCTGATTTAAAACACAGAATTATTAAAAAAAAATTTTTTTTTTTTTATTTTTTTTCAAATAATCCTTTTTTTTTAATCAGCCACAACATTTCGGCTGGCAAAAGTTATGTAACATAGATTAGGTGTAATTTTTTTTGTTAATTGCGGTTTGGTTTGGTTAACAAGCAAAAAAAAAATTTTTTTGTATTGTCCTATATCTCGATTCTCGATGAATGGGGAGCATTAGTTTTAACGGACGAATGGTAGGAAATCGCTTGTCTTGCAAACTGCAACGTTACAAAGTGTCAAGTAATTCGGTTATTTTGCTGATGCTATAATTACGCATCATTGCTCTAACCAACTTAAGAACGAGCAGTCGATATTTGTCTTTTTTTTACATCGCTAAAGGTGGGAATGTACGAGAGAGACAAATACCCACGTTCGATGTTGTGTCTCCTTATACTTGTGCTTTAGTGCCGTACATAAGAACGAGCAGTCTTTATTTTTTATATGCCTATGCCACAACTTGTGATCTGTAAATTCTGTATTATGATTACATCTTACATCATGGCATGCTCCTTAGAGAATATATACAAGGAGGAAGCATTGTATGCTCCAACCGCGTGACGAGATGAGAGAGACAAAAGACAAATAGCAGTACAACCTTTCTCTCTCTTACACGCCTCTGATTGGTTGACCCCCTTCCGTATATATAGGTATAGTCGTATCCACGAGTGGCGGTCGTGGGGGAACAGAGCAGATATATGTAACTTAAGCTCTGATGAAAAAGAACTTATACATTACCAGAGAATATGGAATATATCCTCTTTAAGTATAGAAGGCCAAAGCGGAATTCCGAGCAATACACACTAAAACAATAATCTTCCATTACAACATAATTAAAAAAACAAAATTTGAATAAAAATTTCCAATTTTAATTAAAGCCCTCATACCTAGTTAAACAGTTCATGTATGGCTAATGACTCAATTAGAATGTTTGTCATCGATAGCTGAGCGGTCAAGAATGCTCGATTAGCTTTTGCGCTCTGGGCTTCGAATCTGACCTATGCTTTTTTTTTTTTTTTTTTTTTTTTTTTTTTTTTTTTTTTTTTTTTTT